>JASDQU010439719.1:25401-37604 GCA_032191745.1 Picea mariana | reverse complement strand
ATTAATTGAGAGGTCCTTGCTTTCAGTCATGTTTATACCCCATGAAGTATTTACACCCCAGAAGTATGTACACTCTTCCACGCAGGGGAGTGCAGAGGGGGGGTACCCCCTCTGCGGGGTCCGAGGGGGCTATCCCCCCGGCTGGGGGGTCTGGGGGAAAGCAGGCCCCCAGCGGGGGTTCGGGGCCGAAGCCCCCAAAAGAAAAATTGCCTTGTAAATGTATATTGTAATTTCATTGTAAATATGGACCGTTCATTATAAGGTCGTAGATCTAACGGTAGAGATTATGTTAGTGTTTTTTCCCTAGAAGGAAACCCTCTTTTATGAGGGAAATGTATTGCGGCTATGATTGATGGCGAATATTGTATTTTGAGAGAGGAGACTGTGAGAGAAAGAATAGGAAGTTACAACGGGTTTTGCTGTAGGTTGTATCCCTTCATTTGCTAGATAATAATAAAGGAAGGACCTGGTAATTTCTCTGGTGGACGTAACCCACATTGGGTGAACCACGTAAATCTGTGTCTCTCTTGTATTGTGTATCTTCTGTGTTTTGTTTCCGCATTTTTTTTTATTTTATTACTCCACGGTCCTGTTTTTCTAACACAATGTTCTGCTAACTCGGCCCATCCAGGCTTAGTGTTGAAAACTGGGCTCTGATACCACTTTGTACCACACCCAACACCCAAGATGGGCCACGCCACATAAAACTCTTTGTCTTATGAATCTTATACCATAATGTAACGTTCCCCATCCCGACCGAGGGACGTTACGATGCAGAATACACATCAAAACGAAATTCTTCTAACTAAAGTAATTATTTTATTGTTAGTCGATTTACTGTAGATTACAACTACAAATTTAAACAGATTTAGCTACTGCATATATCCATAAAACAGATGCATCTAAAGCATGCTAATAATCAACATGAAATGCAACTAAACCACTCATTACAAAAACATATAAGTCATTCTCATTTACGTAGAGTTCACGCACAACAATAACACATGTAAATAACTCAACAACAAGATAAAACACCTATATTTAAACAAGAATCGTGCAACCAACTACTTGGGACAGACGTTCCACCCAAATATAGACTGACCATTCCAAATCTCAATAGTCAGTCACCCTCGAGTCGAGGCTAGTTATCCACAAAAGAGGGTGGTCTCTCACAGTCTGCTTGCAGCTCATAAAACTCATAACTAATATTCTCCTACAACTATCCCGATTTTTCTACCAACACTCTTTCTTTTGACCTGCCAACCCAAGGAATGCACAATTCGTTTATCAAAAATAACCTAAGGGATGTGCCATCATTTTGTGAGCGTTAACCCAAGGAATGTGCCATTCATTTATTAGGGTCTCTCTGGCATAGGTAGCTAGGAATCTCTCAGCTGGGAACTCAAGGGAATTTGTTGTTAGGAAAACTACTAGAAAACCAACAACAAATACTTCTTGTTACAATGCAACTCACTCTGGATTTCACTCTTCAGGTCTGACAACCTGTCTCTTCAGTTTTCTATCTCCAATTCACTCTAGTTACGCTCCATCCTGCTCTAGAATTCTCCCTCCATGGCTGCACCAGCTCCCAACTCTCTTTCTGCTCTCCCTTTTCTTCCCATGCACAAAACTTGTTGTGTCAAAATAAATTTCCTCTCTTATGACTTGCCTTTCTTGACTCACACTCTTCCCCAAGATGATTGTACTCGACCCCCATGTGCCCAATAACTCTGGGATGTGACCACTCACACCCACCCTCTTACATGTATTTGATTATTGGATTTGGGAACACTCAATCAGAAACAGGAAGGTTCGTATACAATACACAAGTTTAGGAAAATTGGGTTAAATTAATATACATGGGCATTTCCCCCTTTGACACCCTCTTGGCCATTATCCTAGACACTTCCCTCTCTCGTGGATTAATTCAACCCCCATCTCTTGTCCATGTCCCCTTAGCAACTAGAATCACATTTTATTATTAAAACATAGAGATACAATTCACATATTATATCCCTTGGACGTAGCCACATTAAATCAATACGGGCTCTTTGCCCAAACACATCGACTCACCAACGTAATTCACATTAATAAATTTACATTATAGTTCACAGGGATAATAATTGGAGATGTTACATTCCTCCACTACCAAATACTTATTAAAAATACCCAAACACTTTATAGCAGATAGTCTAATTGGGAGTGTTTCCCCAACAACAAGAGGGCTTTCCAGTCTAGGGATCTAATAGGATAGGAGAAATGCCACGGCTCTTGTTTTCAACAAAAATGTAATCCACGGTGATCCACATGGATATTGGTGGTCACCCACCTTTTCTAACTGGCTCAAAACAGTTTTCTGACAATTTTGGCAATTTACTATTTTTAGCAGTTTTAACTTCCGGAGCCATTTTGAAGGCCTAAATGAAGGTTTTTAGGGATTGAGCTTCTCAATGATATCCAAAGGCATGATTGAGCCCCCAAAATGAATCTCCTCGATGATGCCTTTCCAACGAGCTATCATACACCTAAAATGAAGATCGTATGCAAAAGTTACGACCCTGGGAAGTTGATGTACTAACTTACCCAGATGGGGCCCACATGACTTTTGGCGCTTCATCTCCTAGGGTTAGGTTTTTGGATGTCTAGGGTTTTTGGAAATCCTGTTTATTGTAAAAATTACTTCAGTGCCTTATTGTAATCATCTTCTTGCAAATGAGCGCAACCGTCACATCTCTTCTCAGAGATAAGCCGCCACCATTCCAGCAAGCTTGTTTCTGCTGCATTTTACAGTTTCAACTTATTTCCTTATTAAATAGAAAACAATTTTTACTGTATCTCTATTATTTTGTGTTAAGCACATGTTAATAATCTGTATTCATTTCTTTCTGCTCATAAAATCTGGATCAGTGGTATCAGAGGGGTCTGCTCCTTGTCATCTTAATGCATGTCCCCAATGAGGTTGAAGTACAAAGAGTTGGGTCTCGAGCTTGTTTCTCTTGAGGAAAAAATCTCTCGCACGCCCAAGAGACCTCTCATGGCAGGAGAAAAGAAAGATGACGGGACAGGAAATCCTTTCAAACTGTTGATTGAGGAAGCCCTCACGCAACAAAGGAACGAGATGATGGATAGTTTCACACAAATCCTTAGGTGGCTACCAACAGGGGACGCATCTTCTTCGAACGGAGGTGCCACCCCCTTCAAGGTACAAATAAACTTCGATATTTCTATATTTGAAGGTCAAATAAATGCAAATGTTGTAGACAAGTGGTTGAATCTACTAGAAGGGTATTTTTCNGTCCATAACTTTTCGAATAGAGAAAATATTACTTTTGTGCTCCTCAAAGTCGTTCCCCATGTCAAAGATTGGTGGGAAACTTTATGTGAGAAAAAGAAAATTAAGGAACTCTCATTATTTACATTCATGGCCACTTGGTAATCCTTCAGGGATTCTATTAAGGAACAATACTACCCTGTTGGAAGTTATGATGACTTGAATACCAAATGGACCACACTACGGCAAGAAAGAGACCAAGCAGTGCCAGATTTCACAAATATCTTTCATACCTTAAGAACCAAGCTGGGTATCAAAGATTCAGAGAGACATCTGGTGCTCAAGTATCATGACACTCTGCATAGATACATCCAAACCGAAATGGAATTTTTGGACATCTCATCCTTGGGCGCGACCTACTGATATGCCGTCAAAATCGAGTAGAAGCTCAAACAAAAGACGCGGCAATTTGGGCTTGGGAACCCTGCACAACACAAGCCAGGAAAGAGTGGCCCCAACCCACAGAACAAAGGATAGAGCAAAGATGGACAATATCAGGATAACCAGTCCAAGCCGCAAGCAAAGAAGGACACCGGAAAGACAAAGAAAGATACCAGGAAGTGGTGCAACTTCCATAAGATCCCTTGGCATAACACTGCTGACTGCCGCTCAAAGTAGTCACTGGTGGCTGAAGTGAAAGCCTCTGAATCAGATGCCGGTTCAGACTCTAATCCAGAACCAGAAAGGGGAAGATGGATCATTGATGTGGGACCTAGTGCCACCGTTGCTACCACCAAGCTCCAGCATGGTGAACCAGACGAGCTAGAACAAGGAGAACGCCTCTTCCATTCAGAGATGTCGGTAAAAGGCACCCCACTGCACTTCATCGTGGATAGCGATAGCCAGAAGAACCTCATCTCAGCAGAGGTCATCAAGCAGTTGGCCCTGCCGACAACACTACACCCACAACCCTACACCATTGAATGGCTCAGCCAAGGAAGCGATCTCTGCATCAGCCAACAGTGTCGACTATCATACGACATCAAGCCCTTCAAAGACGAGGTATTGTGTGATGTTGCTCCTCTCGAATTTTGTGATGTTCTTTTGGGCCAACCTTATTTATGGAAACATCATGTTGTATATGAGTCTAAGCCTCGTAGTGTTATTATTACTTTGAACAGGAAATTGTACAGGATGCCCAAGGTAGTCCCACCTAGTGATATTTCCTTGATTTCTGCTAAGCAATGCAAGAAGGTCATCTCTCAGATGGGGAAGTTTGTCTTCTTTGTGATTCGCTCTCAGAATAAGCGAAAGATCACAGCCACATCCAGGGTCTTTGCGGCTGACCTCTCCACACTGTAGAAGCAAGTAGATAAGGTCGTGGAAGAATACTCAGATATCTTCTCCTCACCTACCTGGGTGCCTCTGCACTGCAGGGTCAAGCACCCCATCGATCTGACCCCCGATGCACCGCTGCCCAATAGGCCAATCTATTGCCACTCTTTGTTAGAGAATGAGGAGATCAAGTGACAGATCCAAGAACTGCTCCACAAGGGGCACATCTGTCCCATCTCATCACCTTGCGGGAGCCCAATCATGATGGTATAGAAGAAAGATGGAACCTGGCGACTCTGCATTGATTACCGGGCTCTGAATAAAATCACAGTCAGAAATGGGTACCCGATTCCCCGAATTGATGACCTCCTTGATTAAGTCACAGGGGAAAAATACTTCAGTAAGATTGATCTGAAGTTTGGCTACCACAAGGTCCCAATAGAACAGACAGATGTATGGAAAACTGCCTTCAAGCCAAATGAAGACCTTTTTGAATGGTTGGTCATGCCCTTTGGTTTGACAAATTCTCTAGCCACTTTCATGAGGATGATGGATGATATCCTGCGACCATTCACCAATACTTTTGTAGTGGTGTATTTGGATGACATTCTCATTTACAACAAGACTTGGGCCAAACACTTGTAGCATATTCAGCAGGTTCTACACACACTGCGACAGCACAAGCTATATGCCAACTTGGAAAAATGTTGCTTCAACATGGACAGGGTCCATTACCTAGGCTACATAATTGATCAACATGGAGTACATGTGGATCCATCCAAGATCCAAGTCATCCGTGACTGGCCAGCCCCAACCACACTCACTGAGCTTTGGAGCTTCTTAGGCCTTGCCAATTTCTACCGCAAGTTCGTGTTGGAATTCTCCCATATTGCATGGGCTCTCAGCTAAATAACCAGGGGTGGTGGTAAGGTGAAATTTGCGTGGGGCCGGTCCCAACAACAAGCGTTCAACGATTTGAAGCAGTGCGTGTGCTCAGCCCTAGTAATTTCACTACCAAACCTGCAACAACCCTTTGAGATTGAGACAAATGCTTCAGACTATGTGGTGGGTGTTGTTCTCACTCAGCACGGCCACCCCGTGGCCTATCATAGTGAGACACTATCATATGTTGTCTGTAAGTACACTACTTACGAAAAAGAAATGTACTCCATTGTGCAAGCTCGCTGCCAGTGGAGACATTACATTCTTGGGAAGGAGACAGTCATCCACACTGATCATAAGCCACTGCAGTTCATGCAGACACAAGGAAAATTGCAGAATGATCGCCATCAAAAGTGGTCCACATACTTGCAGCAATTCCACCTCAACATCAAGTATAAAACAGGAAGCACCAATCACATCATTGATTGCCTCAGCAGGCTGCCAATCGCGGCACTCACCACGGTGCTAGACTCCGCCATGAGACCTCTGGATGGCCCCAAATCTATGAGACAGACCCGGACTTCGCCACCACCTACCAAATGTTGGGTGCAAATGCAGTTGTCGATAATTTCCATCTTCAGGATAGGTTTTTGTGTTGTCTGGGCCATATCTGTGTTCCATCAAGTGAGCGAGCGAAGCTGATCTAGGAAGCCCACTACAGTCGGGTGGCAGGACACTTCGATGTCGAAAATACGGTGGCGATGCTACATAAACATTTCTACTGGCCGAAACTTTGACAGGAGGTCAGCAAGTATATTAGGTCTTGCACTGCCTGCGTTATTGCCAACCCAACCACTAAGAAACATGGTCTGTACACCCCTCTTCCTACTCCTGACAGGCCATGGGAATCAATCTCAATGGACTACATGTCGGGCCTCCCATCCACCAAGCGGGGAAATGACTATGTTTTTGTGGTTGTTGATCATTTTTCTAAGATGGCGATTATGGTTGCCTGCAAGAAGAACATCACAGTAGAGGCCACTGCCAAGCTCTGCTTTGAACGAGTCTGGGTACATTTTGGAATCCCACAAACCATTGTCTCAGATCGGGACAATCGATTTCTCAACACTTTCTCAGCACATTCTGGTCGAGCCTCTGGTCACTGTTGGACACCAAGCTCACCAAATCCACAGCCTTCCACCCCCAGACAGATGGCCAAACCGAGGTCATAAATCGAATGATTGTGCATATCCTTCACATGTATAATTCAAATCACCCTCNGGGATGAGAGCCTTCCCTATGTCCAACATAGCTACAACCGAGCCCTGCATAGCTCAATTGGCCACATCCCCTTTCAGGTGGGGTTGGGATTCCAACCATTGGGTCCCATAGATGTTGCACTTCCCCTTGAGGTCACCTCGACTGGCTCATCTCCTGCTCCAACCAAAGCTGACAAAGCCACTCGGTTCATTGAGTGGATCCAGCACATCCGCCAACAGGTTCAGGATATCCTATAGAAGTCCAATGACAAGTACAATTAGCGCCATGATCAACATCGGGTGCCACATAAGTTTCAGATGGGCGACAAAGTTTGGTTGCACTTGTAGAAAGAACACCTTACAGGACCCCATTGGAAGCTTCGCCCACTCCGTCACCATCACCAAGGTTGTGGGGGAGAATTCTTTTGAGCTCAACATTCCTCCTTTCCTTGGCCTGTACCCATTGTTCAACGTGGATCTCCTTCGCCCTTATTTCCCACCATTATTGGACACCTCAAACGTAGCAGAGCAACTGACACCAACAGAGCTCAACCCCGAATGCATACAATAGGCATCCACCAATCAGATTGTGGACACACAGATCAAGGGAACACGACAGCAAAGGATCCAGCGTTATCGAGTCGTCAAAGTAGGGCAGCTCCTACACCAGGGCAAGTGGCTCACCCGAGGCCAAATTCAACAGAAATTTCCTCATCTGATGGGGGAACTCAACGCAATGGAGACCATTGCTCCCTAAGGAGGGAGGATTGATCCAGTTGGANCTGACAATTTTGGCAATTTACTATTTTTAGCAGTTTTAACTTTCGGAGCCATTTTGAGGGCCTAAATGAAGGTTTTTTGGGATATAGATTTTCAATGACAAATAAAGGCATGATTGATCCCCCAAAATGAATCTCCTCAACGATACCTTTCCAACGGGCTATCATACGCCTAAAACGGAGATTGTATGCAAAAGTTATGACCCCGAGAAGTTGATGTACTAACTTACCCAGACGAGGCCCACATGACTTTTGGCGCTTCATCTCCTAGGGTTAGGTTTTTGTATGTATAGGGTTTTTGAAATTCCTGTTTATTGTAAAAAGGCCTTCAGAGCCTTATTGTAATCATCTTCTTGCGAATGAGTGCAGCAGTCACATCTCTTCTCAGAGATAAGCCGCCACCATTCCAACAAGCTTATTTTTGTTGCATTTTACAGTTTCAGCTTATTTCCTTACTGAATAGAAAACCAATTTAACTGTATCTCTGTTATTTTGTGTTAAGCACCTGCTAATAATCTGTAGTCATTTTGTTATGCTCATAAAATCCGGATCACATGGCCAGGGGCTCCATGGATATGACTGTTGGGCATGTGTTATATTCTTTGCATGGTTAGAACTAGTGTTTACGTTGTGCAGGGCCCCCGATTTTTTTTTGTGGTTTTTTGCGTCCATTTTTGGGCGGTTTTTCGACACATGGTTTTTGCCAATGGTTTTCTATTTCCAGTTAAGGAATTAGGGTTTTTGACTAATCCAGGCTATTGGATTAGGGTTTTGGATGTTACAAGATCCTATATGTATATCGTATTGTAAACAGTGTATGAGATGAATGCATATATAATATGTTGGTTTTCCTGGTTTGGGTTTCTAGGGGAAAAATATCTGTGTAATGTGTGTATTTTCCATTATATATTTTTTGTTCTTTTATTGAAAATTTGTATGCAGTAAATAATTGTACAAGGTTAAAATCTACATTTGGTATCAGAGAAAATATCGGCTTTAGGGGGACGCCTTTGTGGTAAGGGATTTGGCTTGGGACTATGATAAGCCTAGTTATAGTGGGAGATATGTGGTATTGATTCTTTAGGTGAAAAGAAATGGCAATTAGTTCGAAAATAGAGATCGATAAATTTAATGGGCAAATTATTTAGCTGTGGAAGCTCAAGATGGAAGATTTGTTTGTAGACAGAGATCAGTGGATCACGGTGGATCCAGGTACTGCACCTACAGGAACATCAACAGATGAATGGAAAAAGTTGGATCGAAAGGCGAAGAGCACAATCTGATTATGTTTCTTAGATTCAGTATTACTGAATGTGTTAGGGGAAGCCAGAACCAAGGAGTTATGGGATAAGTTGGGGAATTTGTATCAGTCTAAATCCCTATTAAATAAACTATTCCTGCGGAAGAAGCTATATAACCTGAGAATGACAGATGGAGACTTGGTGACAGAGCATCTGAACACCTTCAATACTGTGGTAAGTCAGTTATTATATGTTGAGATTATAATTTTAGATGAAGATAAGTGTATCAGTTTACTGTGCTCTTTACCAGACTCATGGATAGTTTGGTTGTGGCCATAGGTAGTAATACAACTACCTTGAGTTTCGATGATGTGGTCTCATCCTTGTTTTCAGAGGAGATGAGACGAAAGAACATGGAAGGACATAGCACAAGTGCATTATTTGCAAGAGGATGCTCCGAGGAAAGAAATAGATCTAAGTCCTCAAGTGGGAGATATAAATCTAAGGGTATATCTAAATCTCCCAGAAAGTTTGTAAATGTATGTTGGAGATGTGGAAAAGAAGGGCACTTCAAGAAGCAATGTAGATCCAAAAGTGTTGAGAGAGTGAAGGGATCTGAAGGTGCTCCCTCTACAGAAGAAAATACCTCCAAGGAAGAAGGAGGGGATGTGTACTTGGCTTCTTCAAGAACACATGTAGATCATGAGGCATGGTTGGTTGACTCGGGTGCATCCTTGCATATGACTCCCCACAGGGAGTGATTCTGTGAATATGAAAGGTATGATGGAGGTAATGTTTTCCTAGGTGATGAATCGACAACCAAAATCATAGGACGAGGAAAATTCAAGTTGAGGCTCATAGATGGAAGGATTAGAACACTTCCCGGTGTTGTACACATCCCAAGATTGGCCATAAATTTGATTTCTGTAAGCAAAATGGACGATGCAGGGGTAAAAAAAATATTTGAAAAAGAAACCTACAGGATGGTTCGAGGAGAACTGGTGTTGTTGAAGGGAGTTTGGATTGGAACTCTGTATAATATGCAAGGAATCACTATTAGTGATGGGTGTAATAGTTCCATTGTTCCTGATATTGGAACTAAAGAAGAAAAAACTCCTACAATCTATGGAGAAAAGGTTATCTTATGGAATCAAAGACTAGGGCATATTGGAGAGAAGGGTCTTCAACTACTACACGATAAAGGTATGGTTGAAGGTCTGTCTAAATACTCTCTGGATTTTGATTTATGTACCAATTGTGTATATGGGAAGCATAATCGGGTAAGATTCCCTTGTGGTGCAACGAGGGAAAAATGAATTTTACAGCTAATGCACAGTGATGTGTTTGGACTTGTGTCGGTTCCATCCTTAGGAAAATATGTGTACTATGTCTCATTTATAGATGACTTCTTGAGGAATACTTGGATATATTTCCTCATGAATAAATCTGAAGTCTTTGACATGTTTAAAGAGTTTAAGGTTCTTGTTGAGAATCAAACAGAGAAAATAATTAAGGTGTTAAGGACGAATAATGGTGGAGAGTTTTGTGGGAATGAATTTGAAGAGTTTTGTAAGAAGTGTGGTATAGAAAGGAATAAGACTACTCCATATACACCTCAACAGAATAGAGTTGCAGAAAGGATGAACATGACATTGATGGAAAAATCAAGGTGAATGCTCAGTGGTGTCGGGTTAGGGAAAGAATTATGGGAAGAGGCAATGGGTACTGCATGTTACCTAGCCAATCGATCACCCTCATCAAAACTGGATGAAAAGACTCCACACGAGGTATGGACTGGTAAAAAACCCTCTCTCACACATCCCAAGGTATTTGGCTGTGAGGCCTATGTTCATGTTCCAAAGGAAAACATGAGTAAGTTAGATAAGAAGGCTGAAAAGTGTATCTTTATTGGGTATAAAGATGGTCTCAAAGGTTATAAGCTTTGGAACCCAAAAACTAAGAAGGTTGTATATAACCAAGCTGTGGTATTTAGAAAAATGAAAGATGTTGTCAAAT
Organism: Picea mariana; assembly: GCA_032191745.1. Taxonomy (NCBI): domain Eukaryota; kingdom Viridiplantae; phylum Streptophyta; class Pinopsida; order Pinales; family Pinaceae; genus Picea; species Picea mariana. The sequence goes on along the minus strand of JASDQU010439719.1, from coordinate 26,821 downwards.
AGGAAGTCCTACCAAGTAAAGAAGAACCAAAGAAAATAGAGTTTAAGTCAAAGGATGATGAATCAAAGTCTACATAAGAACATGAATTAGAAGAAGAAGATCCTCATACTCCAGTATTGAAGAGATCGGTTTGAGAAAAAAAGCTACCGGTAAGGTATACTCCACCTTATTTCCATTCAAATTTTAGTTTGTCTATTACTGATGATGATCCTATAACTGTTAAGAAGGTAGTGGATTCAAAGGATGGAAAACTATGGGAAAAGGCCATGGTTGAAGAAATGTCAGCCTTGGATAAGAATGGGTCTTGGGATCTTGTGGATTTGTCGACTAGAAGAAATCCCATTGGCAACAAATGGGTATTTAAAAGAAGCTGAATGCAGAAGGAAAAGTGGAGAAATACAAAGCTCAGTTAGTAGCAAAGGGTTATTCCTAGGTTGAGGGAATTGATTTTAGTGAGATTTTTTCTCCTATTGCCAAGTTAATCTCTATTATATTTTTGTTATATGTTGTTGTTGCGTTTGATTTGGAAGTAGAATAGATGGATGTGAAGACAACATTCCTACATGGGGATATGGAAGAAGAAATCTACATGAAGCAACCAGAAGGCTTTGTTGTGAAGGGAAAGAAGGAGATGGTATGCAAGATGAAAAACTCCCTGTATGGTTTAAAACAATCACCAAGGATGTGGTATCAAAAAATTGATACTTATATGTCGGAACTTGTCTTCACAAGAAGCAAAGAGGATCACCGTGTGTATTTCAAATTAATTGGTGATCATTTGATTTATTTGGTCTTGTATGTGGATGACATGTTGATGATAGGAAACAACAAGGAGATTATCCAGGACGTAAAAACTTAGTTTTCCTATAAATTTGACATGAAGGATCTTGGTACTGCAAATTTCATTTTGGGCATGGAAATTAAAAGAAATTGGGAAAATAAGAAACTCTGTTTAAATCACAGAAAATATGTCAAGACCAAATTGTAGAGGTTTAATATGGACTAATGTAAACTGGTCAGGGTCCCTATTCCTATAGGTGTAAAGTTATCTGCGGATTAGTGTCCCAAGACACAGGAAGAGGAAGAGGACATGTCTCATGTTCCATATGTGAGTGTGGTTGGTAGTTTGATGTATGCAATGGTATGTACTAGACCGAACATTATGCATGCAATGAGAGTTTTGAGTAGGTATATGTCAAAACCAGGGAAGGAGCATTAGAAAGTAGTAAAGAGAGTTTTCAGGTATTTGCATGGCACTACTAGTTATGGACTATGCTACCAAGGAAGACTAGGTTTGGACAGAGTGTTGGACATACATGGATTTGTGGATGCAGACTGAGTTGGAGATCTGGATCGTATAATATCTACAAGTGGGTATGTGTTTAACCTATTTGCAGGAACAATCAGTTGGATGAGAAAA
>JASDQU010439718.1:78408-91838 GCA_032191745.1 Picea mariana | reverse complement strand
AGTTAACATGTATCGTCAATCTAATTCGGGATCATTCTCGACCGTTGATCAAGTACAGTGGAAGTGTTAACCGATAGCAATTGGTCACCACTATTGTATGACTTATTTGGTAGGTAATCACTCCAGAGTAATTGCTACTCCAGAACTCGAGATCCACGAATAGCCGAAGTCCCGAAGTAAATGAGAATCGTCCATCTCATTGTGACATTAAAACGTGATCATTGATTTTGATAAGTGATCAAGCACTCGCTTGGCTTAGTGCCTGTTCACCACCTACGGTCGTATGGAATATATAAACAAAGGGGAAAGAAGAGGCAACGCTTAAATTAATAAGACCATGGTCTTGTGCCTATGGTCATATGTAAATGGTTTGAAGGAAGCACCTCTACAGAATTTGATTTCTGCAATATTTTCAGAGACATGAAATTAAGTTAAATGAAATTGATCCATATCTGTGATCGATTAATGAAAATCATTTTCATTAAATTGAAAAGGCTTCTCGATAATATTTGAATAAATAAAAACAAACAAGATTATTGTTAATGAATAGGTGAGATGGTCCAAACAAAGGGACACAATGTTTCATAGCTCAGACCAGTTGGAAGACTATATAAACAAGAAGGAATGGTGAGAAGAAAGTGTAGTTGAATGTGTTGAGGTATATATATTTATATATAATGGATTGAATGAAGGTTCATTCTATCAGGTTGGTGCCTATTTACAAGCTAGGTCTTGTATGAGGATTGGATTCCTCACATCTTATTTGGATCTAAGATCAACAAGCTGGGAATTTTTATGACGATTGGATTCCTCATTTCTCAGTTGGATCTAAGAACTACAAGCTGGGTCTTGTAACAGAGATGTGGGTCTCTCATAATTGTTTGAAGATGAAATTCAAAGATTAATCTTATGTATTCATTCAATTTAAATAAATAAATAAAGTATTTATTCTTTTGTATATATTGATTGAGAAAATGAAATAAATATTTTTTGTTCAGTTAATTTGTGAAAAGTGAAAATTGTCCAAAGTTTTGTGACACTGATTCACTCCCCCCTCTCAATGTCAAGTATTCATTTCAACAATCTCAAACAAGAATCAAGTTATGATGCACACTCATCGGTGGCCCTTCTTCTAGTGCCATAAATGTTGATGGCTAAAACTAACCATGTTCAACATTATAAGGAGATCACCTGGTCAAGGCTCTAATTAGGCCCTTATCCATTTGGGATGGTGATTGTGACTGGTTCAAATGGGTCTCCAGATACCCTTGTCCTAAGACTAACCTAATATCAACCTAATCTAAGTTAATGTATATGTACAAAGATATATACACAGGGCATTCTATTTGTTGATGTATATTATCACTTGCTTTGATCAACAAACAGAAGAGAAGGAACAACCTTCTAACTCTTCTTGTTCACTTGTGATATTCTTGATTAACATCAATAAGAAAAGATATACTTGATTTACCCTCTCACTGCTAGCTTGCAAGAAATCGACCCTTAGGCTGACATGAGGGCTCATCCATGCCACGTTGGAGTTTGCTCCTGCTAAAAAAATACTTTATGAATAAAATTCAAATGCAATTTTAATCTAGAATGCAAAAAACTAATCTAACCTATCTCAATTGAAAGAGAAATCGTCCAACTTTCAATTAAGAGAAAGATAAAAACTAAAATGAACCAGAATTGAATAAAAAGGTAAAGATAAGTTAACAAGCTAGAGAAATAGTTCTTCTAACGTGAAACTAATAAAACAAATATGCATTAACAACTATCTAATAACAAATATCAAAGAGTTTGATGCACATACTTAAATTCAATATTAAAATGATTGCATTCAAGGTAAATGAAAAGGTTGTTATATTATAGAAGAAGTTCTAATAAGATAATAGTGTCAAGCTTAGAAATTAACATGCAATAAACTTATAGATTGTTAACCGTAAATACATAATAAATTTCTTGAACACAATGTTTAGTTATTAAATAAATTTTTCCATCCCTGCAAAGATAGCTTTACAATGGTTTAGAATGAGCATACATTCTTAGATTTCAACAGCAATGCTAAAACTGATAATTACACCAATTTGGACAAAGATAAACAAAACTGAATTTAGTAGCTTGATTATCTGGTTCAAGAGAAATAGCCAAGACTTTACAAAAAAAAAAAAAATTATTCCCTTATAACAATGCAAAGAGTTATCCATTTTACAAAAATTGGAATCCCTCCATAAGCTTCCAATATCTGGAACCCCATGCCTTGATTATGTTTCTCTCTTTTTATATGAAAAGAGTTTCATCAAAATTGTAACTACATTCCATAACTAAGAGTAGTTATCCTCCTTTAAAGTTAGGAATGGGAAATTATGAAATTATTTTAATTCGCAAACTAATTGTTTCTTTTCGTAAGTTTAATCCTTGGAATTCGAATTAGTCTTCAATCCATAATCCACGATCAAAACTCATATTTTCCACTAGGGTATGTCTGGATTTTACATTTTCAATCAATTCTCTCCTATGATTAGCAGGCATGTGGCCTTAGGAATGGACTCCTCATCTACCTGTAGCTTAACATCTCCTATCCTGACAGATTTTCCATTGAAACTCAAAGCAAATGCTTTGTTTACTGGTTCTTGGCGTCGTTGGCCCTAACCTGAAAATAATCTTGTAAAGAACCATGATTTTCTCCTAAATCATGCATCTAACTCCAAAACTTCTTGCGCTTCAGAAAAATGGGTCCGTTTTGAGAAACACCCACATCTCATATTTTTCATTTTCTCCCTTAATTGGTTAAAAACGGAGCTCAAAAATGATGACTCGTTTCTAATTTCAACCCAACTCTGTAAAATATAACCATGAAAGATCAGTAAAAACTTGAGCCACCCAGCCTATTGAAATAATGTGTGATGGTCAGTTATAACCTCAATTATATATGGTCTTGTAGGATTAACTCTTGAGATTAGACCCATACTAGAAGTTACTACAAATCCTCAGGAAGGAAACACAACAAAACTTAGGGACAAAGGTAAAAACACAAAGCTAAAATGAAAACCTCATTCACAATCCTTTTTGCGAAGGGAAGAAAAACCTTATGAATGGTAAATCATAAAGCATGAAGTGAAAAAAACCCAAATGACCCGCTCAATGCATGTACCTTCCCACTCTTTGAGTTGATGGACACATAAATTTGAAGTTATGGCCAGGACTGAGGAGGTGTACTCGCTCAGAACAAGTGACAGGAAATAATGGTTATAAAGTGTCAATTGGCAAAGTCTTGTGATCAAAATATGACATAGGAACTCTCATGACTTAATCAAATGTGAAAACACTTAAACTATGCGTGATTTTAATTATTTATGATTTTGTTGGAGAATTCACATAAGTTTTGAAAAAATCCCATAAGCATAATGGTAATTAATAACATACTAGACTCAATCAAATATGATATCCTTTGCAGAAGTTTTGTTCATTAATTTTATTATAATTTTATGTAAAACTATATAAACTTAACAAGTAATTCATAATCAAATAATTATATAGTTAATAACGCTTTACAATTGAAAGCAAGAACAAAACTAAAACAAGAATGTCAACTATCATGAACCATGAAAAAATAAGACTTGACCTGAAAAGGCTAAGTGTTTATAAGCCAAGGAAATACTATAGCTAAGAAAATTTTGTAGCTAAGACTCAATTTGCAATGAAATTTATGAAAATTTTAAAATACTCGTTGTGACTRAAACAATAATCCCAATCATATGGAAAACAATGAAATCTGTAAAAGCGAACTAACATTGGAACTATTTTGAAATTGAATTCTTTCGAATTTCATGTTTAAATTCATGAAATTCAAAAGATAGAATGTTCATTCAATCTTTAGATAAAGGATCAAAACATGTAAAGATMTCAATGCTAAACTCTGATACTCATAAATTATCACAAAAAAAAACTATTTACAAAAATTAAATAAAACCAAAAGATTCAATCATATCAAAAGCAATTTCACAAAAAAAAATGAAGGCGCCCAAATTTCATTGTTGATCATTAAGCATAAATTTGGGAGGATGTTGTATGTAAAAACAAATGGAAACACATGGGGAAGAAGCAATTATCTCTAGTTATAAAATGACAGCACTAAATTTACCAAAGATCTAAAGGAAAGATTTCAAAAGTTCTTTCACACTAGACCATTCTCAAGGGTCCCACATAAGCCATATTCAAAGGAAAATAAGATTTTAGAGATGAAAGGAATTAAATTCCTAATTCCAAGACAATGAATCCAAGCAAAGGGAATATTCATTGATTTTTAATTACATCTCTACTTATGGACAGTAAAAATAGCTAGGATATTGTAAAAGATTAACATGCATCTATTTAAAAAAATACCTCTTTACCCGACACTACTTCACTGCCAACATGCTTGTTCAGTACCCCGAAGAAGTTGTCTTGGTACCATGTGTGCATTTACCCACTTCCAACGATATTGTTTATTACCCTAATGGGTTTACCCACATTTCCCACACAAATGTTCTTTCAACTCTCTAATGACACCCTTTTTATTAATTTATTTGGAAAATTTATTTTAGCAATTAGATGAAGAAAGCGGAGTGGTAGGGGAGTTGTTTTTTTTTTCTTTTTTTGGTATACTTAAAGGAAATAATGCAATACCATTTGAGTATGACCTCTCTAGTTTCTCTTTATCAGTCAAAGTAGAGGATTTTAATTGTGGAGGGGATGGGAGGGATTCAAAGTAAAGAATGTCGGTAATTTTTTCCTTTTTTAAAGATAAGCTTATAATGCTTGAAACATGTCTAAATCTTCCCCATAGCTAAAAGTTAGTGTATAAGAAGGTGAAAACTTGGTAAAAAATGACCTTTCGATAAAATAAATCCTAGAAAGTGATAGAGTAACAGATTTCCCCATGTAGGTCAACCAATGTTGAGTAGGAAAGATTCTCCATATCATAAAATCCAATCAAAACAAAAACAAACCAAAAACATAAAACTTTAAACCCAAACAAAGAATGAAAGTGAAAATTTGAAAGAAAATAAAATTGCAAAGCCAAAAATTAAAAGAAAACCTCAAACCTAAAACTAGGGGCAGTCATGACTAAAAGGTAAAGTTGCATCAAGTGTCTTTTTCTTTACAAATATCTTGTTTTAAAAATTCAATCTTTCAAACCAAACAACAAGATAATAAATGAACATAGAGACTTCCCCGACATGACTTATTTGTCATTAATTATCACCACAATTGTTCTGTGAACCATGATGGCAAGGTGGGTGAATTCCAAATCTAGGCTTTCAACAAATCTTGAGGACGAAATTAATTCATCCAATATTAAAACATGACTGAAACTAAAATCACCAAGAAAAATTGTCAAGGACGAAAATAGGCATATGAGACTTATCATAAAGAAATAACCTCTTCTTATCATAAAAATAAAAGTATGAAGAAGTTGTGGATTTGATTAAATTCATATATGCTTAAGATCATGATTTATTGAATATGAACTTAAAATAAAATGAAACTAGGCTAAATTAAACCTACTCCTATTCTAACTTTAGGAGGTAAATATGACTACATATTGTCATACTTCCAGTGGGGTCATTCAATTTACTTGATACCTGTACATATATAGATGTCAAATATTAGTAACAATGATAAAAATAAAGATATCACTACTCTAAAAGAAAAGCAAAAGTTGTTATGTACATTAATTCCTAATAAAACAAAACATAACACTTTATTTACAAGAGAAATATCCTTCAACCAATTCTCGAACCATATATCTATTGGATCATAAAAATAAACATGAAGATCTGTTACGGACTAGCGAGATTTGGAAGAAGAGGAGGATAGTAGGCTGAATTTAAATGATGTTTTTATAAGTTTTGAAGCCTGTAAAGAGTTGTTAGTATCAAGCAATAAAATATCATCACTTTTTTCACTAATGGTACAATATAGTTGGTATTTATTCACAAGTGATTCATTTTCACAAGTCTCATCGAAGTAAAAACACGTAAAATCATATACTTGCCAAAAACAATCATGATCAAGACAATTCAATAGAACTTGATCATCATAAGAGTCATAAACTAAAATGGTCTTTTGAACATTGAAATCATATAAATGATTCAAGGTTTGAAAATGATAAATTGTTGGAATATTTACTAAAATAAGGCTTTTCTCATCTTCAAATGTAAATTGATTTACAAAATTAAGAATGTGAGAACCTGACATAACCATCACGGGAAGGTGAAGTGTAGCAACATTCGCAATCCTCAAGTCATAATCATTAATGACTTTACATTTTGTATTAACATCCTCTTCCTTATCATGAGATATACTTGAACCAAAATAATGATTAAGTTCAAAAGTATGGCAACTTTCAGGTTTGTTGAAAACATAATTATTTAGAAATTATTTTTCCTCATCAATAATTGGCAATCCATTAATTATTGAATACATGAAAGCTCCTCTATTTTCTTAAATAGAATTTGTGTAAAGAGGAAATGTTCACTGATTAGCAGATGAATTGATATCATTCAAAAGATCATGATAAAGAGAAAAATGATTGTTTAAAGATATGTACCTAAAAATTTATCTTCCTAAGATGCTCATTTTCGTCAATGCAAACTTCAAATTCCTCATTATGAATTTGACTATCCAAACTTTGAGGTTGATCATCAATTTTAGTATGATAAAATTTAGAAAATTTTCCCACAAATTGAACATTGTTTGAGTTTTCAATTTGCATTGTTGGTTGTTGATTTGCTTGCTGATTTTCAAATTCATTAGCAGTTGATTCCTCAATAGTAGAGGATAAATTTTAAAATGTTACATCTTCTAATTCATGAAAATTGTTAGAAATACTAGGAAGAGAAGTTAAATGTTTAAACCATCCTATTAACTCTATTACAAGAGGAAGTCTATAGATTTGAACTATAGAAAAACTAATTTGAATCTAATATGAAAATCATTTAACGACTCACCTTCAAATCTGTGAAGTTTTTCAAGTTGATCACAAACCTTGACATAATCATAGTCCTGGAAAGCATGAAGAAACATTATTGTGAATTGGTCCCAACTATGAACAAAAGCAATTGATATTGATCTACGCCAGTCTTTGGCTTGACCTGCGAAAGTTAGAGTAAATATCTTGCACATAACACCCTCATCAATATCAAAATTTTTACAATTCAAAACAAATTGATGAAAATGATTAAATGCACAAGAGTTAAACTCACCATTAAATTTTACCTTTGACAAGTGCTTAACTACCTTTATTGGAGTGCTTGATGTGTGTCCAGATATACAACTCCAAACCAAAAGTTCATAAGGAGCCATTAAAAATAAATAATAGTGTTAAAACAGATAGCTCAAAAAAGAATCAAATTATGATGCACACTCATCAGTGGCCCTCCTTCTAGTGCCAAAAATGTTGATGGTCAAAACTGACCATGTTCAACATTATAAGGAGATCACCCTGTTAGGGCCCTAATTAGGCTCTTATCCGTTTGGGATGGTGATTCTGACTAGTTCAAATGGGTTTCCAGTTACCCTTTTCCTAAGACTAACCTAAGATCAACCTAAGCTAAGTTAATGCATATGTACAAATATATATACACAAGGACTTCTATTTCCTTATGTATATTATCACTTCCTTTGATCAACAAACAGAAGAGAAGGAACAACCTTCTAACTCTTCTTGTTCACTTGTGATATTCTTGATTAACATTAGCAAGAAAAGATATATTGGATTTACCCTTTCACTTCTAGCTTGCAAGAAAGCAAACCTTAAGCTAACATCAAGGCTCATCCATTCCACGTTGGATTTTGCTCCTACAAAAAAGAGACTTTATGGATTAAATGCAGATGCAATTTTAGTCTAGAATGAAAGAACTTAATATAAACTATCTCAATTGAAAGAGGAATAGTCCAACTTTCAATTAAGAGGAAGATAAAAACTAAAGTGAACCAAAATTGAATAAAAGGTAAAGATAAGTTAACAATCTAGAGAAATAGTTCTTCTAACTTGCAACTAATAAAAAAATTATGCATTAACAACTATCTAATAACAAATATCAAATAGTTAGATGCACATACTTAAATTCAATATTAAAATGATTGCATTCAAGGTAAATGAAAAGGTTGTTATATTATAGAAGAAGTTCTAATAAGATAATAGTCTCAAGCTCGGAAATTAGCATGCAATAAACTGATAGAAAACTAACAATAAATACATAATAATTTACTTGAACACAATCATGTTCAGTCATTAAACAAATTTGTCCAACCCTGCAAAGATAGCTTTACAATGGTTTAGAATAAGCATAAATTCTCATATTTCAACAGCAGTGTTAAAACCGATAATTACACCAATTTGGACAAACATAAACAAAATTGAATTTAATAGCTTGATTATCAGGTTCAAGAGAAATAGCCAAGAATTTACAACAAAAAAAAATCATTCCCTTACAACAGTGCAAAGGGCTATTCCTTTTGCAAAACTTGTAATCCTTCCATAAGTTTCCAATATGTGGAACCCCATGCCTCGATTATATTTTTCTCTTTATATATGAAAAATGTTTCATCAAAATTGTAACTAGATTCCATAACTAAAAATAGTTATCCTCATTTAAAGTTAGGAATGGGAAATTATGAAATTATTTTAATTCCCAAACTAATTGTTTATTTTTGTAAGTTTTATCCTTGGAATTCAAATTAGTCTTCAATCCATAATCCACGATCAAAACTCATATTTTCCACCAGGGTATGTCTCTGACTTTTACATTTTCGACCAATTCTCTCCTCTGATTAGCAGGCATGTGGCCTTAGGAATGGACTCCTTATCTACCTGTAGCTTAACATCTCCTATCCAGACAAATTTTCCATTGAAACTCAAAGCAATTTCTTTGTCTACCAGTTATGGATGTCGTTGGTTGCAACCTCAAAATAATCATGTAAAAACACCACGATTTTATCCCAAATAGTGCATCTATATCTAAAACTTCTTGCAAATTAGCCAAATGGGTTCGTTCTAAGAAAAACCCACGTCTCAGATTTTTCATTTTCCCCATTAATTGGTCAGAAACGTAGCTTGAATATGATGAATCATTTATGATTTCGCCCCAACTCTACAAAATATAACCATGAAAGCTTAGTAAAAACTTGAGTCACCTAGCCTGCTGAACTAATGTGTGATGGTCAGTTAGAGCCTCAATTATCTCTAGTCCTGCAGACTTAAATCTCGATATTAGACCCATACGAGAAGATACTACAAATTCTCAGGAAGGAAACACAACAAAACTCAGGGACAGAGGTAAAAACACAGAAATAAAAGGAAAACCTCATTCACAATCCTCATTGTGAAGGGAAGGAAAACCTCATGAATGGTAAATCGTAAAGTGTGAAGTGAAAAAAACCCAAATGACCCGCTCAATGCATGTAACTGCCCACTCTCTGACTTTATGGACGCATTAATTTGAAGCTATGGTCAAGATTGAGGAGGTGTACTCGCTCAGGACAAGTGACAGGACATAATGGTTATGAAGTGCCATTTGGAAAATTCTTGTGATGAAAATATGACCTAGGAACTCGCATGACTTAATCAAATGTTAAAACACTTAAACTATGCATGATTTTAATTATCCATGATTTTTTTGGAGAATTCACATAAGTTTTGAAAAAGTCCCATAGGCATAATGGTAAGTAATAACATACTAGACTCAACCAAATATGATATCCTTTGCAGAAGGTTTGTTGATTAATTTTATTATAATGTTATGTAAAACTATATAAACTTAACAAGTAATTCATAATCAATTAATTCTATAGCTAATAATGTTTTACAATTCAAAGTGTTATCACTTAAAGTTGTCAAGGGTTGCAGGCCGCAGCCATGAGCACAAAGCACAACACTCAAAGAAACTCATTCCAAGACCGAAATCAATGGTTGAAGCCCGAAATAGATCTGGACCGTTTAATTATCCAGAATGCCACATGTCATCAGATCCTCAGCTCCAGAGGTTTTTCTTAGAGGGAAATGTGGTTTGAGAATTGAAATTCCCGAAGGCTGATTCGCGAAGCAAATCTCATCTGTTGATTCGAAGAGGGAAGATCCAATTTGTCAATCTAAAGTGCCAGAGTTGGGTCGTTGATCAGGAAGCCTCATCTCAAATCACAAGATCAATGGTCACACTCCATTGCAGGGTTGGAAAGTGCACACGTTTTAAAATTTTAAGGATGGGCCTCAATCGGAACCGTGGTTTTTGGAAAGGGACGCGTGGCGATTCATGGTGAATTGTGGGGACAAAATCGTTTTTCTTTCATACCACCCTTGGTAGCACCCGCAATCGTGCAATTGTGTAGTGTCATGGCCCTAGGTCACATTGAGGATGGAGCAATGGAGAGGAGTTGTGCCAAAGGCTGAAAGAACCTCTCTCCACATCACCCATGCACATGCGCTATCAGACTCCCACCAAAAAATCTCGCATTGGTCACAAACAAAGACCATTCATGGCCTCGAGGCGTCAGGATGGACTCACAGGGGTCATTTGCACCATTTGAGAACAGTTATGAGTGTCAGGCCCAATCCTAATCCCAATGAAGATAGTTATTGAAGATTTTGGGTAGTAGTTGAGATCTCGCCTCATCCCATAAATGGAAAACGTTGCAGAGAGCAGCTATGAAGGCACACTTACGATCTGAAGCTTCCTTATGGGAAATTTTTCCTGTAAAGCACATAACTATGTCTGGCCTGCATCTGACATAATGAGGTCTACACAACCTGACAGAGTGGGCACCGACTGAAGGCTTTGAAGGCAGTGATCTGATCACATTCCTGGTGGTTGCAAAATTTTAGTATGTATAGGCAGTTTTGATATTTTGTTATGGTCAAATGGTTGAGCTAGGTTCCCTGTTATTGTAATATTTTTATGAAGAACACTGGTTCTCTGGTTATGTATTTGTTTTTGAGACATCTTGGTTAATCTAAGTCAACTTTCTTACTCCATCTTATTTTCCTCTAATATTGAGAGAGTTCATGAATGATTGATTCACATGGATTGTTATGATTGTATTATGATGAATGTTATATTATAGTGTTGTTATAATTTCTTTCAGTTTCTTTGAGATTTGAATTCAAGAGGACCTTGCATTTAAGTTTTTCCTCCTTAGGCTGTTGGAAGACCTGATGTCCACGGTATACCTCTACACTCTCCTCACTAAAATCTTCCCTCTATTCACCCTTACTCCAACTTACTGACTGAAGTTGATTCCAGACCTCAATTGCTTATGCATGCTAGTCCAAATTTATGAGTTAGAACGTTATTATCATTGAGTCCTCTCCATTTGATCACCAAAAAATCATTTACATTTACTGTATAAACTAATGGGTACTGGGATTATCCTCATTACATTCTAAGGGTGATTCCTAGTGCTAACATAAATGGCTCCATTGTTGGGGATAGATTTGAGCAAATTGAAGAGCTCCTTGGGAAGAACGACATAGTTCCAACTCTTGATGGTAGACAAGAGAGGGATACAGAAAATTGACTGTAATCATCTACCTGGCGACTCCACAATCAGAGACTCCACTGGGGAGGATCCTACTAATAGAAAGATGAAGGGAATGACTAGGTATCAGCTTATGAGCTTTCTTCATGAACTTTTGTTATTCTTTATCAACTCATTTTTGTTTTTCCCTTCACATATAAAGAGGATCATATTGTGTTTTTTTTATTCGGTTGATCACCAAGATTCCTTTATATATCCATCCTTGGAAGAAGAAGACCTTCTTTCTGCCTGTGTTGTAGATGTTGATATTATATCCTCATCTCAGCCTACTCATAAAGATGAGCTTCATATTGAAACCCCTTCTGAACTCAAACACCCTTTCATCCCTGAGGAGGTTGAAACTGATCCACAGCCTCCTCAAATATCATCTCATCTTGTTGTTACTATTGTGCCTTGCCATCAGTGTGATAAGCCTCATATTCGGCCCACTAGTTTTCAAACTAGAATCAGAGACGGATTGTTTAAACCTTTAAAGCTTCCATATCATTTCCATCCTTATCCTCTTGATTTCTTTAAATATCTTCCTCATTTTTCTGGGGAAGACCATGTTACAGCTGAGAGGCATGTGGAGGCCTTTGAGAACTTTGTTGGTCAATTTGAGATTTCTCATGATGATGTTTCCATGAGATTTTTCTCAAATTCGTTGTTTGGAGATGTTGTTGTGTGGTTTAAATGTTTGGGAGATGACTCCATTGGTTCCTGGGTTGAATTGTGCAATGCATTTTTGAAGTGGTGGGGTGAGAACAAGTCCCTTGATCAGTATTGGGATGATTTTAATGCTTTGAGGAGAGGGGAAGAGGAAGTCGTGGTCGTCTTCAACAAGAGGTTTTACCGTGTGTATCATAATATGCCTGTAGAGATTAGGCCCACAGAGACTGTTGCCATGGTGTACTATGTCATGGCTCATCATTAAGAGCTTGTCCTTCACCTGAGAGAAAGGAAATCAACATCTTTATCTCAGTTATTCATGGATGTTGGGGAAGTGGAGGAGAACCTCCGAGCTTATGGAAGGATTCAAAGTCAGCATCATCTCAACTCTAAGTGTAAGGAAGTTTTTTCTTGTTGTTCGTATGAAGGAAAGGTTGTGGATGATTTTGTCTTCGAAGAATGTATCAATGAAAAACCCTGTATTGATAGAAATCATGTGTATGAATAGCTAGGAATGCAATTACTACTATTCCTGAAATAGACATTTTTAACAGTTATTTTCCTAATAAAATTACTAATTTAAAGGTTGATCATAGATATGAAAGACAACCCCTTTTTGATGAATATCCTAGTGATGATGAGAAGCAAGATTATCTTGTATTTGATCACTATGAAGACAGTAAGGATGATGCAAAGGTTGGCCTTGTCACGGAAGACCTAAAATTTGACCAGGAGCAGCCCTTAGTTGAGGCACATGAAGAGGTCATTTATACACAGCCTGAAGTAAATCAAGCAAGTTGTCGACAGCTTTGAAAAAGTGGAGGTAACCTTTCATAAGTTGATCATGCATTGCCTTCAGTTTCATGACCGTGCCGGTGAGTACATAAAGTTACACTTTTCAAATGCTTTGGAGCATGTAGGCTTGATATTTTTATCATCATTTGAAGGTAATATGGGTGATCATAAGAATGAAATTAGCCAACTATCACACTTTCCTTGTTTCTTATGGATCATTTGCAGTGAAGCCAAGGATTCAGTGATCAAACAGTTTGAATGGCTATGGTAGAAGTTTGCCTTCACCTAGCCCATTGTAAAATTCAATTAGTTTAGGTTTTGTACATAAATACTCTCTTTCTGGAGAATGGGTGCTTGTTTTCCTTTTTATATGTAGAATAGGGTACATGTCGACCTTCGGAAAAAAA
>JASDQU010439718.1:17903-29552 GCA_032191745.1 Picea mariana | reverse complement strand
GTTGTTCGACTGATGCCAGGTGGTCTTCATTATTATTTACAAAGTAACAAGCCACCTCTTAATTTCATCCTTCGAAAAATTAGTGAGGTTGTCAAACTCACTTTCCCATGAAGCTTTAATCACACTCAACTCCATGTCTAGTTGTTCTTTAGTTATAACCATAAAATCTATTATAAGTTGTGGGCCTTCAAGGTCTTTAGCAAATTCAAGTGCTTTAAGGACTGCATCACTTCTTTTGTCATTAATATTTGTACAAGTGGCAATTGAATCTCGTAACATCGGTATCCTTTCCAACCAACCTGCTCTTAATTGTTTAATTCTATGGTTTGAAGGAAACTGTTGTTGATTTCTATGGTAATCAATTAAACTAGACACTCATGCACTAAAGGTGCTTAAAGCATTTTTATAAAAAAATTCATCATGTTCCAAGTCCCTTTTCAATTATTTCATGAAACAAGTGATCCTTTATGACATATTTCTTAAACTTGAATTGACTTCCCATGCTTGTAAAATAATATTAATTTGCTTATTAATATTTTTTGTGACATACAATCTTACTTTGCTTAGCAATTTGGTGGCATTTCTTACCCATTTTGTGTCCCTGGTGTAACCTAAGGCACTTGATTTGGAGAAATAATAGACAATGGTTCTACAAATAATGGTTTGGGACTCCATGTGTCCTCGAGTTCACTTATTCTTCTTTTTAATATGATATTTTATAACTCTTTCTCTGAGATAAAATGAGAAAGAGTGTCTCCATTAGTGATATGCAATTTGAGGAGTCCTGAGGGTCTGACTCTTGAAACGTCTAACTTAAAATTCCATTTTTGAGTTATATTCTTATACTTAACATGGAATTTTTCTATCTGCAACTTTTTCTCTTCTTTATTATATTGGGCATTGTGTAATTTTAAATAATTCTCTTAAAAAATAGTCGGTCCCTCTTGGGTCAACTCCTCTACAATTCACTGACTTTCAACAATTCGTAGTGCTACCCAGTTGGGTACGGTGGCACTATCTATTTTCATATTGTGTTAAGTACAAAATATTTGAGTAATAAATCACCACAAAAGATATAGAAGAACAATATGAAAAATATCCTTTATGATAATAGAAACCTTTAGGGTAGTATAACACCTTACAAATGATCATTTTAAGGAAGGGATCCACTCCTGATCACTTGCCTCTTCAGGGGGGGGGAATTCCTAATGATCTATACTCCAAATACAATACTTCTCAACTTTCCATTTACATTGCTTGAACCCATTTATATAGTGCTCCCAACCACCTAAGAACATTGTAGAGGAGGAACCTTCTAGACGTGGAACCTTCTAGTAAGTCCTCTTACATTTATTACATTTACACTAAGCCTTATTTATTAAAAGTGTCATTTATACATAACAATAATTTATACTATTATTACTCTTGGGTACCTCCCTAGGTACCCCATATTATTCCTCTAGCTACACTACATTCCACCCCCCTTATGAAAGTTTTCCTCAACACTTGTAATGAGGGATTGCAACCATATACTAAGGTCCCATGGATAAGTGTGGACGATAATGCTAAAATAGGTTAGAGAACCAGGGTCCCATGTAGAAGTGTTATCCACCATGTTGAAGAAGTCCAAGCTCCACTGTAAACTAGGGTACCATGTCGAAGTGCTCATGTGAATTCTCCTTTAAAGATATTGAGACTTAATAGGAAGTTGAAAATAGTGCTCCAAATGTATACATTGGTCATGTGGATCCAAATATGTAGGCCAACCAAAAAATCAACCATTAGTAATAGAGAATAAGAGAATTGAAGAAGAGTATGCATAGAAGGATCTTTTATACTCTCTAGGATGTGCTCCATATAAGGTGGAGTTGAGTCATCAAATAGAAGATGAAAATGCTTGTCATCCCATAAATGAAAACTATTCATATACCAAGCATCACAATCGGCCTCTAAATCATACCAAACATATTCTTATTGATTATATTCAACCCTGATGTCCTCCATAATACATCCCTCTTATATTTTAGCTAAGGACCCTTGAAGATTTTGAAAATTGTCCCTAATTTCGTGTAGACCATCTTGGATACCTTGCAGATGGTTTTGCTTTGGAGAAACATGTGGATTTGAGAGTGAATATCCATTGGAAACACCACATGTAATATACCAAAACAAAAATTTAAAAATCCTCTATTCAATGGCACTAATATGGTAGCAATCTCATAAACATATCAAAAGTTATGAGCTCTGCAGTCCTGCTATCGTCATGAAAAAACCTAAAAACGACTAATTTTAAATCAATGATATTGTCACTTCTAGAGGTATGATTTAGATGATTGTTTTTTTAAATGGGCTAACATTTTGAGAGGAAATCAGATCTAATTTTTTTTTAAGAGAATTTAGTACAAATTGCTACAGAAATTAGGAAACATCTCGCGACCTTTTGTGTAAAAAACCTGAAAAACTACTAATTTTAAATCAATGATATCTTGGCCTCCCGATCTCCGATTCGGATGATTTGTTTTTCAATTTGATTTTTTTTTAGAGGAACTCAGATCTATAACCAGATTCATAAAATTCTACACAAAAATCTACAAAAAATGATTGGAATGTCACATACCTCTTTTTATTGGTCTTTTGAAACCCTGCAAAAAACAAAATTCCCCTTTTTGTGGCCGAAGTAAGTTCTCTGATACCACTTTTTAAGTATCAAATATATTAATAATAAATCACCACAAAATATATAGAAGAACAATATTCACAATCTCTTTTATTATAATAGAAGCCCTTAGGATAGGGTAACACCTTACAAATGATCCTTTTAAGGAAGGGATCCACTCCTGATCATTTACCTCTTCGAGGGGGATATCTCCCAATGAGCTATGTTCCAAATAAAATAGTTCTAAACTGTCTCATTACATTGTTGAAACCCCTTTATACAGTGCTACCAACCACCTAAGAACATTCTAGAGGAGGAACCTTTTAGAAGTGAAACCTTCTAGTAACTCCTCTTACATTTATTGCATTCACACCAAGCCTTATTTATTAAAAAATGCCTTTATACATAACAATACTTATCTCCTATTATTCGCCTTGGGTACCTTCCTAGGTACCCCACATTATTCCCCTAGCTACACTACATATTGACTACATTCCTTGGGCTTCATGAATTCTGTGAATCCTTCTTTCTTGAGCTTCACTTCCTTTTTTGTTCTAATAATTCATGTGTTTTTTCAATATTAGAATGATGGGGGTTGTCTTCATTATATCCTCTAGCATTTCCTTAATTATTCTCTTCTCTTATTATATTTGATTCTTGTTTCTTTTGTGCATAGGAGGAACTCCTACGTGTATGGGGGGCAAAAGAAGATTGCACATTAGTTGCATATTTCCCTCTTTTCCTTTTTTTGTTTTTGTTTTCGTTGATTGTTTGAACTAACTTCAGTGATCAAATCATCATTACATACATGTTTCTCCTTCTTCTTGGGGGTAATTGGGTCATTATCATCAATTCCTTCAATAATCCTTGTGAAAATATTACTATATCTCATAGATACCAAATGTTCAGAAAACAACCCTTCAGGGTCAAAACCTTTCAGGGGTTATGCTTCCTCTAGATTAATTCCATTATAAATTTCATAAACTTCTACTAAATGGGATAAACTTATCACTGTCATATTGGAAATATTAAAAAGATAATGAAACAAATTACCTCTTTCTTTTCTTATAAAAAAGGATAGACCATGCTTTATATTATCTACAGACCTCTACAATAAAATACCTATCAAAAAAAAATGTAGGGAGAAGAAAAGGGCTTCTGTCCTAACCATACAACTTGATGTAAGTATGGTTTTGTTCATCTACACAAACTCCCTTTCCTTTGAGGAAATCCTCTGCCTCTTGAGTTATCCTTGTTGGTGATGCTCCAGGTAACATGCATCTAAATTCACTAAGAAATTTTTTCTTGAATAAGGAGAAAGTGGAATGGTGCCTTATGTTTCCTAAGAACATGGTACCAGAATTGTACTGGTTCATTCTCAACATCCAAATTATTTATTAAAGGCAGCCCATAAAAAAAATTGCAATAAGAAATAGCTAAGACTAGATATATTGTCATGAAAAACCTTTGAATCTTTAAATAATTGGCTAGCTGGTAGGAAATGTCGTTTGAGATTACCCTGGCCTAGTCGAACATAAATTCTTTTCGGAAGGAAAAATGCAAGACATATAAAACTGACCTAGGAATGTGAGAAGTAGATTCTCATCCCATCAAACATGTGAATAGCCATGAAAAATACCAATATGACTCCACCAATAAATATATATAAATGGATGAAAGGTCAACTAGCATTTTTGTAGATGGAACCATGAAATCCTTTAACAAATTCACCCCACCACCCTCAGAATCCATAAAAGAGTCAACATCTAGAAGCTTGAGACTTTTGTTGGAAGCAAGTAGTCGAAGTATCCTTTTAAAAATTTTGGGAGTTAATGGAATAGGGTTCTTCCCTTCAATTACTACTAGATTTTTTCTACTTTTTGGATCAAACCTATGGGAACACCAAGAATCCAGCTCCCTGAAGTGAAAGACTTCAGGAATTCAACCAACATTCTCTAAGCTGGTTCAATTTTTTTTATTTTTCTTCTATTTAGGAGTTAGACTCTAAAACCATTGATATGTAGTTGACCAATGGAAGTCTTTATATTGGTGCACGAGAGAGTTAACAATATCTCCACAAAAATGATCTTTCCTCCTTCTAGTTTCCATATTTCTATATCTTTCTATTCACTTTGATATACGTGACACTAAATCATGGAGATCAAGTTTCTTAAAGGCTAAGTGCATGAATAATGTTTACTAAAAAATCCCTTCAACACATACAAATTTCCTTCAAAATATGGGCAACCATAAATGGAAGTTATTTTGAAAATCAAGTGGTTCATGGGAAAATGGGATAATCAATCGACATTAAACCTAGATCACCACCCTTTATCTTGTGAATTAGAACTCATTAATATACCTTAAATGACCCTTGTACAATGTGCAAGGTGCACGATATCCATGAAGATTTTACTACGTGTGGAACAGGGGTAGAGAGAGTTCATTCCTTTAGAAATTTAGTTGCATGAGAGTGTGGAGGTCGGGACATGTGGGAATATGGAGTGTGCATATATAAATGTTGTGAGGGGTTCTCCACACAAGGGTTGTGCAAGAGTATAAGTGCAGAGGGAAGTGTCCGAGAAAATGGGTGTGGAAGAGAAAGGATTATGCAAAACCAATTGTTGGCATTAGGTTCTCCGCAAATGAAAAGAAATGGAAAATGACCAAGTGTTGGCCTGTCTAGAAGATAGGTTTTGGCAGAGGGTGGAGGGATAGTTTTATAATAGAGAATATATGCACCACACAATGAATCCCTACTCAACACAAGTCATAAAAATGACTAAGTATTATGTACACATGGATTTTTTCCCAA
This sequence comes from Picea mariana, assembly GCA_032191745.1. Lineage (NCBI taxonomy): Eukaryota > Viridiplantae > Streptophyta > Pinopsida > Pinales > Pinaceae > Picea > Picea mariana. Next base: position 24,081 of record JASDQU010439718.1, on the reverse strand, counting down.
TCATATAATGAAAATATAAACACATGGTGGACTATGAAATGAAAAATAAAAGGGCGAGGAAGGGTTCTATACATGGATAAAATTGGAAATGAAAGGCGATACATGAAAATAGATCAAAACTTCTCTAATGTTTTTTTCTCAAAATATGATTATTTATATCTACATTGGGCCATCCATTCCTTGAGCAATTTTTACTCCTAAAGATGATCCCATGATGGTGATTGAAAAGTGAAGAAGACAAAAACCCTAAAGAAACATTCCATCTCCTCCTTTTTGAATTTATTAATAATTCATACTATTTTTTAATTAATAAAAAATATTATTTTAAACTAATAAAAAGTTATCTTACAATACCCCCCACCTCTGTGTTATGGATGAATCCAACCTATTTATAATGTTAGGATCCAACCATAACCCCTATTAGTTGGTCATTAGTTAGCATGATATATTTTCCATGTAATAAAGGACGACATTAGTTAATAAGGCCTATTAAATAAATGTGAACAAGTCAATGTAAGAAGACCTAATAGAAGCTTCTGCTTTTAGAAAGATATTCCTCTAGAATGTTCTTTAGAAGATAGAATTAGTATAAATAAGAGTAGGAGGTATGAGAAATATTTTCTTGAGAAAGCATTTTAATATAGCTCTACTTTGTTGGAAGTTTCCGCCTTGAAGAGGCAAGTGAACATTTCTTTCTTGAAATAAAGGTATTATTTCTAGTATTTCTCTCTCAATATTTTGTTGTTCCCTTGATAATTGCTAAATATTCTTGTTTCTGCATAATATGGTACATATGGTACCTTGCAAGTGGTATCAGAGCTCTTTCCAAGGAAGGAATTATGGGTTAAATTTTTCAGGGTAGAGACGTATTCCAACTTCTTTAAGCTATAGTGATCCATCGTTCAACGCATAAATCCACGGTCAGGGAGGTGTACACGCAGGAAATGTAGGATGTTTTTAAGATCACATTATTGGACACCCTTGTAACCCCTGTCGGTACCCCTTCAAGTGGTAGTTCATCAGAAAACACATGTATACAGATTGGCCTAGGCATCCTGAAACCCTCCATAGATCAACTGATCGGTCGCTTGACTGCTATAGTGCCATTGATAATAACACTCAGGAAGATACTCTCTAGCACCTGGATAATTGGGTAGTATGGCTAAGGGTATGGTCGAGTCTCCTTAGTTGGTTCCTTGATATTTTGGGCCAAGTATGACTATTTGACACCGCACGTTGTTATAACAAGATTTGCCTCACCCTTTGCAATCTTGCACATAAGGCCTTTTTCCATTTCCCCATGCAGACTTGTCATCTCTTTTTACAAATCCCAGAGCTAAAAATACATTTTTTCCACAGATACACACCTTTCCTACTATAGAACATGCATATACACAGGTTGCACCACTATAGCCCGCGTACATCAGGAAATGTGCCCAAAATTGGAAAATAGTGTCGGGTTTCCATGTCACGATAGGAGATCAATGATCCTTGGTCTTCCATATACTGGAAACATTCTGAATCATCCCTTCAGTTCCACTAAAAGGATATAAATGGGCCAATTCTGAGCTATGGAAAAGAGGAGAAATTATTCACTTCACATTGAGTCTGCATCACTTTGTCCTTTAAGTCTGAACACAGTGTTCAGCCCCCAGGCTCTTCCATTATTGAATGAGAATTCCACTGTCTCTCTTACTTGAGCTTGCCTTTGGTGGAGGATTGAAGTGGTGGAGGCCCAGCTAGAAGGAACTTAGTTTCTCGGTTCTGAACCGTGCTGACATGGAAGTCTGTAACTTATTCACTTCTGTTGATCATATCTTAATAGAAATACTCTTTTCTCGTCCAATTGATATCTTGCAAACATTTGAATTATTATTCCATGGGTGTATTTGTTATGAATGTTAATGGATTATGCTATTCAATGTGATAACATAATATATTATCACCATATGCTTGCTTTTCTTGGTTGTTGAGGACTAGTTGCAGGTATATTTATTTGGGTCAAGTGTTCAACGGTGGGCTTCATTGAACATTTGGACGACATAGGCCTTTTATCTTGTCTTGCTAGCATATTTGTTTATATATCATACTTGAGAATAAATTTGATTTCTACAGTCATTTACGTGTATTGTGGTTTTCCCCTAGCCATAGAGAGATTTTCCTCGTAACAGAATTGGAGACCATACTGGGGATAAAATCTTATTTTTTCGGGGTTTGGAGTGTTTTTATCCTTAGATTGCTCTCGTTCATATTGTGTTTCTTGTCCTATCATTACTTGACAACCTTTGTTCACTCTGGGTCTGAGTCCTTCAGCCTTCTCCTAAGCCTAGTTGTGTTTTTGACACATATACGTGGGTTTTTTCTTGACAGTCACATATATACGCGTGCTTTCCTTCTACAAGATGCGTACATACACGCTTTTTCCTTGAACAGTCGTGTACATCAAACTTTGTTGCTTGTTTGCTGGGTTTGGTGGTTGCTGGGTGGGTTTTGATGATTTCTGAGTCTTCTTGGGTTTCTGTAGTGACTGTTAAGTGTCAGTGGGATGATAGGAAACTTGTCTTTGGTTGAATTTTGGGTAGTGCCTTTCTCATCATCTTTTCATTTTGATTGAACTTGTACATTGGGCTGGGTGTTTTTCCCTTGGTATCCTACTTGAGTTGTCTCTTTATATACACAATAGAGTCTCTATATATCAAGCTATTGTTCAGTCCATGCATTTTCATTTTTCTTATATTGAAAATACAAAAATATTAGGCATTTTACATTGATTGGCATTTTGATCTTTTGAGTCTTTGTCATTTATCTTAGTGCATGTAAAGAAAGATTGAATTTTTATTCAGAATTGCAGAATTGAATTGAAAGTTGCATTTTTAGGAAGCATATCATTCATTGGAAATTGAAGTTAGGACTTTTCATTGTTTCATATTTATTTACTTTACTTGTTGAGTCATAACATCACTAGTTTCACGACCGCACCTTTTGAGTAAACATGGCCATTAAAATTAACGCTATAATTTAAAATTGATTAGTGACGATTTTATTTTCTAGGGTGCGCAAACTAGCTTAGGATTTAGTGCCTTGGAATAGGATTTTGAGAGTAAACTTCTCCAAGGATATTAAATAAACATATGTGTCTGACTAAGGGAGTGGAGAAATCCATTGTATAATCGGTAATATCAGGAGGCTCTACTTACACCAGAGTTAATAATGAGGTTGCACGAGGTCGATTGAAGGGATATCCCCCCGATACCTTCTTAGCAACAAAGATATTTCTGGGGATCTATTCGTATATGGGGAGCTTGCTAGTGCCCTTACCTCTGTGAGAGGTGGTGCTTTCAAGGTTTTAGGATTTGCTACCCTACCCATACGATGGACTTGACTTACGACTGCTCACATGTGCATCGGTTATACAATGGTTTCTTAGTTGCTTGACTTAGGTGCCACATAAGTTACTTGTCAAGGTTATTCTGCGGGTACCCTGGGTTAGATAAGGGTCAGCAAACACACAACCTTTATGGAGGATTACCTCTCCGAGGGGATATGACCGACTGGTTGTTAAGCCCATGAGGGCCCTTATAACTGATATTGTTACCTCTGATCTTTAGCATGGAGTCTCAGGCCCCTCTTGGGCAAGGCATACCTACTTTATGGAGGGATGCCCCTTTCAACCACTTTATCATGTTTGTGTGCATATTGGTCGTTTGATTATTTTTGGTGTGCTTTTTGATTACTAGTTGTCCTTAGAATTTGTTTTAATATCTTGAGTATTAAGTCATCGTGGAGTTGGACCAGCTTCCCTGCTGGTCTTGCCATTTGTTACAATTACCACCGGTTTCGAGTCTTTGCCTTCTAAAAGGCGTAGAGTTATTAAACATGGTACACACACCTCCACTTTTCAGACTTGTGATTCTACAAGGATGAGTACTGTACTGAGTCATCAAAATACTAGGAGCCCCTCGACTCCCACACCTACTATAGTTAATGGCACCCCTTTGACTCCTGCAACAACAATGGTTGTAGTGCTAGAGGAAACTATCATCACTGTTGCCCGTCCTATAGTGAATTCTCACCCTATTGCCACAAACCCATTTGGGTCTCTTGGTCACTCACCTGACTATAATGTTCAATCCATCCCTATGGCCTCTAGTCCTTTTTCCTATGGTATGCCGAATTTTACCTCGCAGTTTTCAAACTCCATCCCATTTGTTGGCCCTAATGCTAGCATTGGACTTGGGGGCACAACTCCTCCTTATACTTCATTCTATTTTGGTGGCTCTCATATCCTTAAAATGACTCCTACTATGGGAGGCATTACTTCTTTTAACCTCGGGTCTAATCCTGTTACTTCTGGGTGGAGCAACCAACCTGATGGACAAGCTTCTGCTCAGGTTTCGTCCTATACCCTCACCTTCTCAGTGTTGATTCCAACCAAAATGTTTGGCATGATGAATCCACCTTTATCCTTCGGATTCACACCCGGAGGAGGTTAGTTTCACACATTGGGAAACCCCCAACTCGGAACCACTCTGGCCATGGGCAATTTTTATAATCCCCATCAGAACATTCCTACTAGAATGGTGCCCAGCCAACCTCTTATGAATCATCCTGGAGGAGGATCTTACAATCCCAGATAGGGCCATGGTGCTTACCAGAACTCTAGATGGGATACAGTTCCCCAAACATAATCTTTCCAGGGATCTTGGGGCTAGATGCCACAACCGTGTCTCCCTTTTCTGGATATGCTTAATATTCTATACTTGTCTAAGTTGATGAATGACCCTATGTGTCATGATCCTACATGGCCGCCCATCCCCACCAAGCTTCTATTGGCACAGGGGAAGACCCAACGTTCAACGCTTAACAACGAACCAACAAAACCCTGACTATCGGCCCTTTCAGAAACACCTGCGAAGCATGCAAAGTCTCACCCGAGGTAGAAGGAGGGGGGGTTACATGACGTAGTTGTCTGTAACCAGGCCATGACACAGATATATGATAATAACACTTTGTAGGATGTTTTTCTAATGATTAGGAAGTGACATGCATTATTTATTAGTCCTCATTAACATCACAGATCATAAACAAAGACAAATATAGCGCAGTAACAACAAGTGATTATATATATCCTGAGCACTTAGCACTATGAGATAGATCTAACATTCATTTACCCTTTAATATAAGAAAAGTATCTAAGCAACAACATATACATTACACATCATAATCTAAGCACTAAGAAAAATGTAATAAAGATAACACTACACAAATAAAACCATAAGACACCAGACATACGTGGTTCACCCCAGTGTGGGGATACATCTACCAACCGCTTCACCTCTTTATTATTCACCCATAATATTACATCCAATCAAATCTGTGCACTAATCCATAGATTCGAACTTCGCACCAGACAGGAGATTTGCACACTAAGCACTAGATCCTCCTTCCAAAACTAGGTCAATGCACAGATCCAACTCTCTATCGAGCACAAAGCCTTAATGCTCATACATTCCTTTGCACAAAAAAAATCAAACTAATTTCCCTTAGCTATATCTTCTACAATACATTTTTCTTTATTTATACTTTTACAAATCCTTACAATAAGGCCTAAACATGGGAAAAACCAATGGGCCGACATCCCAAAACCTATTACAAAACATTAACCCTAAAATTAGGTGAGATCTGCGATCTCAGCTCTGTTGGCAGCTCCTTCTTTGATCGACGTGTCAAAGTCCAAAAGTGGGCCAAAATTGACCAACATTTACCAAAACTTGGTCGAGGGCCAACGGGTCCCCAACACTCACCTGTGACTCATCCCGAGTCACTCAAGTCTAGACAATGCTACTTCGAAAGCCTCAAGCTTAAATCGAGCTGCCTCAACTTGCTGCTTTGCCTGAGCCTCCTACTTAGTGAGCTCCTGGATTGTCTGCTTGGTAACAGGCCCTTCCAGGCGTTGTTCTACTTATGCAACTACTTGATCTAGTTGTGAGCTTTGTCCATCAATCTCCTTGAACACCTTGCAAGATTCTTCTTGTACAGGTTGTAGCTTCTGTGTGACTTCCATCACCTTACCTTAGAGGGAAGTGATCTGCTATTGTACTGTGCGCTGCTCCTGGGATATCTTCATCCTTTCCACTATGGTGAGCAACTTCATCTGTGCCTGCAATGAAAATTCCTA
>JASDQU010439718.1:6086-17566 GCA_032191745.1 Picea mariana | reverse complement strand
GTACCAAGCTTGGAATAGAGCGACATGCTTTACTTACCGCTTCTTTGACCACGAACTGTTCTTTGAGAAACTATTCTTTTTCCCTCTGTAGCTAGGTTTTTTCCTCCTTAAACTTTGCCTGAAATTTTTCTTTGTCGCTTTCATGGGAAACTACACTGTCCTGTGTTGCTCGTAATTGTACTAGGACTTCATCATTTTCCTTTTTCAAGGCTTCTGTAGCCTTCTCCTTATCTTCCTGAGCTCTTTGGAACTGAGATTTTGTTTCATTCACAATCTTTCTCAATTGGGCTGGTTTGTCCCCCAATTCTTTGGTCTATGATGAGGAAGGCGTAGACGACGCAATAGTTACTGCGGACCAAGAGAACAAATTTCTGCACTTCCTTCAATTCTCTCTCAATCCTTTCCTATAACTCCTCCTGCTTCTCTCTGTATCTTTGCAACATGTCTTCAGAGGCGTCCTCCATAGCTCCATGGACCAGACTGATGTCGTCATCCGTGAGGGTGGCTTCCAACTATGGCTTATTGTCATGCATCTTCTTCCTTGCTGAGGGTTTCTTCGGAGAAACCTTCCTCTTCTGCGGTGTCACTGTCCCAACAGGGGGATCTTTAGGTGGAGGGGTGGTATCTTCGCCTCCTCCTTTCTCTTCTTCTCCTTCATCTCCTTCTCCCTGTCCTTCTGCTTCATCTTCTCCTCCTCTTAGCGAGCAAGAACCATTATCTTCAGAAGCATTGTCCTCTTCATCACTCTCTATGTCCTAGACTTCATCCTGCTTTTTCTTCTTCTTCGTCCCACTAGACTGTCTGGCATGTTCAACTCATGTAACTGTGGGGCTTCCTATGGTGTCGGTGTCAGATAAATCTGCATTGGCAACAGGTACAATAAATTCCTCTGGCCATTCCTTTGTAATCTGCTCCATATCTTCATCCATCAGCTTGTAGTATGACTATAATTCTTCCTAGTGCTCATCTCTTCACGTAGTGATGTAAATGAAATGAGGATCATCGTGAAACTTCACTATGGGTCGGTATTGATGCAGGGTGTGTGATGTCATACACAGGAATGATTTAATGGAGACCTTCAACTACTGGTAATATCCATGAAACACGGCATTGGACTTCCACTACTTCGCCATGTCATTGGTATACCACAGGGTGGAAAATTGAGCGGCCAACGGCTCCGTAGGTTCAATCTGTAGGAAAGTGGCTCCTTCAGGAATTTTCCAAGCGACAAATGTGATCAAAATGGTTAACCAACTGTAATGAAATTCATATCCCAACTCCTGGGCTTCATGGAGATCCTTTTCTAATTCATTGACAAGGTAGTTCACCCAGTTCATCTGCATTCCCTCCACACACTTTCTAGCGAGGTCTACCAAGAACTCGGTGACCTATGTGGGGTTGTTCTTCCTCACTATATTTCCAGCTAAGAGTTGACAAACAAGGCCGACTGCACCATCATGTATAGAGGCTACTTTGTAACCTCACTTTCCTTTTTCTACCTCTCCATAAGCTTCTTTGATGCGATGCGCCAAAGATCAGTCTGAGGTATTCCCTGTATAAAACTATTGTGGGTCAGATACCTTCACACTTAAACCTATGATCCAGCAAAAAAACCATTTGTTGGCACAGGGGTAGACCCAGGGTTCAATGCTTAACAGTGCACCAACAAAACCCCGACTATCGATCCTTTCGGCAACAACTGTGAAGCAGGCGAAGTCTCACCCGAGGTAGAAGAAGGGGGGGTTACAGGACGCAGGTGTTTGTAACTAGGCTGGGACACTAATCTATGATAATAACACTTCACAGTATGTTTTGCTAATTCTTAGGAAGTGACATGAATTAGTTATTAGTCCTCATTAACATCACAGATCATAAACAAAGATAGATCTAGCGCAATAACAACAAGTGATTATATATATCCTGAGAACTTAGCATTGTGAGATAGATCTAACATTCATTTACCCTTTAATATAAGAAAAGTATCTAAGAAACAACATATACATTACACATCATAATCTAAGAACTAAGAAAAATGTAACAAAGATAACACTGCACAAAGCAAACCATAAGACACCAGATATACGAGGTTCACCCCAGTGTGGCACCACGTCCACCAACTGCTTCGCCTCTTTATTATTATCCCAAAATCTTACATCCAATCGGATATGTGCACTAAGCCACAGAGTCGAACTTTTCACCACACAGGAGATCTACGCACTAAGCACTAGATCCTCCTTCCAAAACTAGGTCAATGCACAGAGCCAACTCTCTATCGAGCACAAAGCCTTAATGCTCATACATTCCTTTGCATAAAGCAACTCGAACTACTTGCACTTAGCTATATATTCTACAATACATTCTTCTTTATTTATAATTTTGCAAATCCTTACAATAAGGCTTAGACATGGGAAAAACCCATGGGCCGACATCCCAAAACCTGTTACAAAACCCTAACCCTAAAATTAGGTGAGATTCGCGATCTCAACTCTGTTGGGCGCTCCTTCTTCGATCAACATGTCAAAGTCCAAAAGTGGGCCAAAACTGACCAACATTTACCAAAACTTGGTCAAGGGCCAACAACTTCCTTTGGATATTCCAAAATTCAAAGGTAAGAATGGTGAGGATCCTGGTGATCACATTACCACCTTTCACCTATGGTGCTCTTCGAATTCCCTTAATGACGATTCCATTCGGTTAAGATTATTTCAATGCACCCTCATTGGCGTTACTGCGAAATGGTATATAGAGCTACCTAGGGGGGCAAATGGGAAATTTAGTCATATGGTTCTAGTATTCCTTAACCACTTCCAATTGCTGGTTCATTCTGATGCTGGCCTAGAACTTTTGTCAACCCTACTCTAGGACACAACCACTCATATCTCGAATCACATCGAGGAGTGGCATAGACGGAAAAGGTTGATCAAGACCTCCATACCACCATATTTCCTGTTAGAATGGTTTCTTAAGTCTTTGCAACCTCCTATCTTGAATGATGTTTCTACATTCGAGGTTACATCTGAGGAATAAGCAATCTTCAAAGCCCAACAGTTAGATCTTATATACGCTTAGTCTAGGATTTTATACCAGATTCTTCCAAACACATCGAGGTCAAACTATGAACCTAGACAAAAGCCCAGACCTCATGCCGATGGAATTTTAGGCTCCGCCAATGTGAAATCTGCAGACTTGGTGAGAAGGCATTTTAAAGAGTTGTCTCTAAAATAGTCTGTAGGAGGGACAACTTTGTCTGTGTCTTCCAATCCCACTCAGTCAGTGGATGTACATTCCATGCAATTGTTGACTGGACAAAATGGTAACCAACAACTAGGCGGGAATAAGAAGAAAGGATGTAATAATAATTGTAAGGGTGGGAAGAATAATAATAAACCCAAGGACAATGTTAATAATGAGAAGACGAATAATAATGCTGGTGAGGGAAAGAAGGTAAGGCGTAAGGTGAAATTTCATTGTAAGCTTTGTACATACGATCATATTACTCATTTATGCCCCAAACTTGTGTAAGATGCGAGGCTCTTATCTCTACCGTTCGTTGTGCTGACGAATCCTTTCCCACATAACCAACACATGGCCTCGNTATGGTCATTTCTAAGGTTAATGTAGCCACCTGGTCTCGCGATTATAGTTCTTCACAGACTGTACCTGGTCTAGAGTATCCTCCTCCGAAGACACCTTTGCATATTGAAAAACTAGATCCACTGCCTCGTATTCCAAAAGGAGTACTCAAGCGCTCTACCCAATATTCAAATGCTAGAGCTGACCATAATTAGTCTATTGTTGAGGACCTAGGTCAAGCCCCTTGTGCAATGTCAGCCCTGGAGGTACTCCAAATGTGTCCTTCACAGAATAATTCCTTGCTATCTCTGTTAGGAGCTATAGACCCCAGTGGCTCAAAATTTATCAAGTTTGACGTCATATATGTGAAGCCTCGCTTGCCTTAACATGTGGCATTCCAAATCCACATGGGTTACTCCAAGTATACCATCAAACGTGCAGTTGTTGATGAAGGCGCTGGTACATGTGTGATGTACCTGATATGTTGGAAAGCTCTCAGCTCTCTGACTCTCTCTCCATCTCCAACCACATTGACTAATTTTGATGGTCATTCCTTCCGTCCTCAAGACATTCTTCCTGTCTTCCTGGTCCACTTAGGTGGGAAGATGGTAGAGGTGGAAGTCGAGGTGGTTGATGTGCCCCTCGATTATAACTTGTTACTATGATGCAATTGGACTTATGGTATGACTTTCGTCTATTGGCCCTTGACCAAGTTTTGAGGAAACGTTGGTTAGTTTGACCCACTTTTGGACTTCAATGCATTGGTTGAAGAAGGAGCACCCAGGCGGAGCTAATATTGCAGATCTCACTTATTTTGTGGGCTATGTGGACCCATTAAGGGGTCCTCTAGGGTTTTGTAACAGGTTTTGGGATGTCAACCCATGGGTTTTCCCCATGTTTAGGCCTTATTGTAAGGGTTTGTAAAGTATAAATAAAGGGGAATGTATTGTAGAAGTAGCAAAGTGAATGTAGTTCAGTGTGAAACAAAAGTGCTTGGTGCTAAGGAATGTATGTGGTCGAGGCTTAGTGCTCGATTGTAATTTTGTAGAAGGTTCTTAGTGCACAGATCTAGTTCTCAGTGTAAAGAAGGAGGATCTAGTTCTTAGTGTGCAGATCTCATGTATTGTGCGAAGTTTGACTCTGTGGCTTAGTGCATATATCTGACCGGATGTAAGATTTTGGAAGATAATAAAGAGGCGAAGTGGTTGGTGGACGTAGCCCCACACTGAGGTGAACCACATATATCTGGTGTCTTATGGTTTTCTTTGTGCAATATTATATTTGTTATGTTTTTCTTAGTGCTTATATTATGATGTGTAATGTATATGTTGTTGCTTAGATACTTTGATTATATTAAAGGGTAAATGAATGCTAGATCTAACTCGTAGTGCTAAGTTCTCGAGATCTATAATCACTTGTTGTTACTATGATAGATATGTCTTTGTTTATTCTCTGCGATGTTAATAGGGTTGATTAAACCGTGCATGTCACTTCCTAAGCGTTAACAGAATATTTTTTGAAGTGCTATTATCACAAATCTGTGTCCCAGCCTGGTTACAGACACCTATGTCCTGTAACCCCCACTACTTCTACCTCAGGTGAGACTTCGCCTGCTTCGCAGGTGTTTCCAAAAGGTTTAGTAGTCAGGGTTTTGTTGGTGCGATGTTAAGCGTTGAACCCTGGGTCTGCCCCTGTGCCAACAAATGGTTCCGTTGCCGGGACCTGAAACTGTGATTGCTGGGAACTAAAGAAAGTAAAGAAAAAGAGAAGCTATGTGCATAGATCTGATGCTGAAGTGCACAATACTCTATTTGACTTGTGAATATTTGTGCCAAGAATGTAAGTTGTTCTAAAGAAAAGAGGTAAGATTCTAAATCTTTGTGCTTTGGTAAGAAAAAGATAAGTGAAAGTTTTTATTTCGAAAGCATTAATTTAAGTATGTTTAATAGATTTTTTCCGAGTCTGAAGGTTAGGGTGCAGTTGAAAGAAAGAGTTGATCTGAGTAAATTTAATGGAAATGAAGAAATATATGTTATTCCTATGCATAGAAATAATTTTTGGACTGATAAGTGGATGCAGGAACCTAGAAAGTTTTTTTGCAGATTGCAGGTCCAACACTATGATCCTATTGGAAGCGTGCAGTACAAAAAAGATTGGGGAACATTTAAGAGAAAAAGAGTATTGACTTTGTGTTATAACTACAGAAGGCCCATATATATTGCTAAGGAATGCCTTGGGGTAGGCCCTATTTGTATTTGTTGTAAGATTATTGGTCATGAGGTTGAGGATTGTCCAAGGATTATTGCTAAAGTTGAAGGGATGAACATAAGACAAGAAAATTATGAAAAGAGTCAAGAGACTAAGGGTATGTTAGAAAGTCACGAAGAGAAAACATCATAGGAAGTTCAGACTATTTTATGACAGTTAGAAGAAATGATGGATGTTCACAAAGATGTCAGTTTAGCAAAAATCCTGAAAGAAAAGCAACACATAAATGCAAGAATAAAAGACTTCGACATAGACTGTGTCTTGGATGAAGAAACACAAGTGAATATTATGACAGAAGAAACTTGGAAAATTTTGGGAAATCCTACTGTGGTACCTTCTCTATGAAGGATAGGCTTGTTTAAGGGAAATATGATAACTTTATGTGGAAGAGTAACTACCGTACCTATTATTGTTCATGGATCATTAACTGAAGAAGAATTTGAAGTCATTAGGTTTGTTGAGGACAACGCCCCTTTTCCACTTTTGTTAGGTAAGAATTGGATTGAGAAGGATCAGATCAAAAGGAAAGAAGAGGAAGACGCAAGAATTAAGGGATTTCATAGCTAGGAAAGTAGACCAACTAATAAAAGAACTAGAGGATAAGTCGAAGCAACAGAGCCAAGTAACAACGTAGGAGGGATATAAAGAAAAATAATTAGCTATCAAGGTTGAAAGTTTGCAAGAAGGCTTGAGGGATCTATCTGTACAAGAGATAAGTGTGCCCACTCAGGAGGTGTTAGGAAAAGCGATATTAAATTCAGAATCTTTGAGGGTACCTCAACAGTGCAAAGCCACTATGCTAGGGGAAGATAAGAATAAAAATGGAAAGAGGATCCCAGAAATAGTTAAAGAGACTCAGATAATAGGAAAGAAGGCAAGGAAGATCAATAAGAAGAAGGCTAAGTTGGAAAAGCTACAAGAAGTTGAGGAAACCAGATGGAAGACTTCGCAGAATGGAACCTCGTAGGAGGCAGGTTCACGCAGATTTGGACTTCACCCTAGTGAAGTTATATGACTGTTGGAGGCACCTCGACCATTAGAGTGATGCTCCAGAACAGTTAGGAAACAGATTTATTTAACTCGTCGATGGTAGCGTTGGGACCACATTTTGCTACCCGTGATTGACGAAGGTAAGACAATAAATATCCAAGTGTCGAGCTGTGATACCTGTCGCTATCTGAAACTATATCCCACCTGTCTGTTTGTCTACCCTGCCTGTTCATTTGTCTACCTCGACTGTCTGATAAAATCTAGAATGTCGGGCGAACCCAATGAGTTGGAGAAGTCCGTCGAGGAAGTTATTAGGAATCTCATGGCCGCCAGACCTGTATCTGAAGGTTTTTAGGCATCGTCGACTAGGGGACTGCAGGCTTCCCCTTCGACCGGATGTCATTCCACCGGTGTCAACCCCGTAACTGAACAGATAAGCAAGCACCACAATGATCTTGCTAATGTGAAGAAGATCCCGTCAATCCTTCCCGAGTATATTCCTCCTTTGGCTAGCAATTTTAACTGCGATAACATCCCTTGAGATTTCGAGTACTCCATATTCACTGTGTACATTCTGAAAGGAATTCACATAGTCAGGAGTCAGTTAGGACAAATCTTGCTGTTGAAGAACAATGACTTCAACTTAGGAGACTGGAAGAACTATGCCATGTTATCTCCTCATCGCTATTTAACAAATACATCTAGAAATAAACCTCACCTCGTCTCGCAACCATGGATTAAGGGGTTGGCGCAGTCAACCGTGTTGAACGTAATGAAGATTCTCCATTTTGTCCACCACCAGGAGGTTAACGCTTTCGTTAAACTCCTTCTGTCGTGCTATCGTGGCAGATATCTATGGCTTGATAGAAGGATTACTGTGGATACAACGCTGATCCACCAAATCAAAGGTTTAATTTTGAAGGGTCCTAACCCACATTAGTTTTATCCAGGGAAGATCTCAGACCGTTCGTTACCACAACGCATCAAAGAAGCTTATGGAGAGGTATAAAAAGAGAAGTGAGGTTACAAGGTATCCTCCATAGAGGATGGCGCAGTGTGCCTTGCTTATCAACTCTTATCTAGCAAGATAGTGAGGAAGAACTACCCCAGACAGGTCACCGGGTTCATGGTGGAACTCGCATGAAAGTGTGTGGAGGGCATGCAGATGAACTAGGCAAAATTCCTCATCAACAAGATAGAAAAGAATTACCGCGAAGCCCAGGACTTGGGGAATGAGTTCCACTACAGCTGGGTGATCATCCTGATTATGTTCATGGCTTGGAAGATGCTTGAAGGATCTTATTTCCCCGAGATTGAACCTATGGAGCCCCTGGCTGCTCATTTTTCCACCCTGTGGTACATCAATGACATGATGAAGTAGTGGTAGTCTAATGTCTTGTTTCACAGATACTATCAACAGTTGAAGGTCTCCATTGAATCATTTCCGTGTATGACACCATGTACCCTACATCAGTACCAGTCCATAGCAAAGTTTCATGCTAATCCCCACTTCATTTACATCACCACGCGAAGAGATGAGCACCACGAAGAATTGCAGTCATACTACAAGTTGACGAATGAAGATATGGAGCAGATTACAAAGGAATGGTCAGAATGATTTCTTGTACCTGTCACCGATGTAGAGCTATTTGACACTGACACTATAGGTAGCCTGATAGTTACACAAGTCGAACATGTTGGATAGTCCAGTGGGACGAGGAATCAAAAGAAGCAGGATGAATTCCAGGACATAGAGAGTGACGAAGAGGATGAAGAGAAAACTTCAGGAGATAATGGGTCTATCTTGCTAAGAGGAGGATAAGGTGAAGTAGAAGGACAAGGAGGAGGAAATGAAGGAGAAGAAGAGAAAGGAGGAGGTGAAGATACACCACTTGAAGATCCCCCTATTGCGACAGTGACACCGTAGAAGAGGAAAATTTCTTTGAAGAAACCTTCAGCAAGAAAGAAAATGCGCACCAATAAGCCACAGTTGGAAGCCACCCTCACTGAGGATTATATTAGTCTGGTCCGCAGAGCTATGAAGGATGCTTTTGAAGACATACTACAAAGATATGGAGAGAAATAAGAGGATCTATATGGAAACATTGAGAGAGAATTGAAGGAAGTGCAACAGGTTGTTCGCTTGGTCCGCGTAGTGCCTACTGTGTTGTTTGCGCCTTCCTCATCAAAGACCATAGAATTGGGGGACGGACCAACCCAGTTAAGAAGTCTTGCATATGCAATAGAATCCTGGTTCTAGAGAGCTCAGAAAGAGAAGGAGAAGGCTACAACAGCCTTGCAAAAGGGGAAAGATGAAGTCTTAGTATAACTACAAGCAGCATAGGATAACATAACTTCCTACGAAAGCGATAAAGCAAAGTTTCAGGCGAAGATTCAAGAGGAAAAAAGAGATGGTGAAGCTCATCTACAGAAGGAAAAAGAGTAGCTGCTTGCAAAGCAGGCTATGGTAAAAAAAGAGGTAATTAAATCATATCTCTTTGTTCCAGTCTTGGTACAAGATGAGTAGGATCCTGTCGAAGCTCAAGTAGCGAAGCTCGTAGAGACCCTCCAACCGCTTTAGGCTAGGATAACTAAAATGGAGGCCCAAACTTTACTGAGAACCCCACAGGAGGTGCATGACAAGAGGGAGGAGTCCTCCAAGAACACAATAGAAAGCATCAAATCCCTTTCCTTGACATGTAAACAACTAAGTGGCAGAAGCGCCCAGACATATGAACGCCTCACCGAGGATCTAGAATTAAAGAAGCTAGAGGCTCTATTACATGAGGCACATCAACATGTATTTTCAGTGCAGGTGTAGATGAAGCTGCTCAAAATAGTAGAAAGGATGAAGAGGTCCCAAGAGCAATGCACAGTACAACAAAAGATTGCTGCCCTCTAGGGTAAGGTAATGGAAGTAATGTAGAAGCTACAAAATTTGCAAGATGAAGCTCTCAGGGTGTTTGAGGAGATTGATGGACAGGGCTCACAACTAGATCAAGTCGTTGAAGCAGCAGAGCAATGCCTGGAAGGGCCTATTACAAAGCAGACAGTCCAGGAGCTCGCTAAGCAGTAGGCTCAGGCGAGGCAGCAAGTTGAAGTAGCTCGAGTTAAGCTCAAGGATTTCGAAGCAACATTTTCCACACCTGAGTGACTTGGGATGAGTCACAGGTGAGTGTTGGGGGCCTGTTGTCCCTCGACCAGGTTTTGAGAAAATGTTGGTCAGTTTGGACCAATTTTGGACTTCAACATGTTGGTCGAAGAAGGAGCACCCAGGTGGAGCTAAGATCATGGATCTCACTTATTTTTCGGGCTATGTGGACCCAGTAAGGGGTCCTCTAGGGTTTTGTAACTAGTTTTGGGATGTCAGCCCATGGGTTTCCCCCATGTTTAGGCCTTATTGTAAGGGTTTCTAAAGTATAAATAAATGGGAATGTATTGTATAAGTAGCGAAGTGAATGTAGTTCTGCGTGAAACATAAGTTCTTGGTGCGAAGGAATGTATGTGGTTGAGGCTTAGTGCTTGACTGTAATTTTGTAGAAGGTGCTTAGTGCACAAATCTAGTGATTAGTGTAAAGAAGAAGGATCTAGTGCTTAGTGCACAGATATCCTGTCTTGTGTGAAGTTTGACTCTGTGGCTTAGTGCACAGATATGATCGAATGTAATATTTTGGCAGATAATAAAGAGGCGAAGCGATTGGTGGACATATCCCTACACTGGGGTGAACCACATATATTTGGTATCTTATGGTTTTATTTGTGCAGTATTATATTTGTTATGTTTTGATTAATGCTTAGATTATGATGTGTAATGTATATGTTGTTTCTATTGGTGCCGGAAGTCACCCCTGGATTTCTAGCAGGAGCAGAGCCCGACGCCCATCAGAGTAATGTCATGATTTGTTTAAAGGGTGATCAAATGGAGGGAAACTCAAAACAACATTGTATCAACTCAGAAACTAGACCAGGCATGCATGAACGAGTGAGGTCTTGATAAACTCCAAACAGTGAGTTGTAGTAAAAGGGCGAGCAGGTGGAAGACTTATGCAAGAGAAGTGTAGTGGTCTACAATAAACATAAGGTTCATCACAGACTAGAGAAGAAATCATTCAATTACAAAATCCCTTAATGTTCAAACACATAAAACCAGAGAGTACAAAAATGCGACGACAAATCCTTTATCATAACATAACTGCAACAATCCATGTGAATCCTTCACTGTGAACACTCCGGCGTGAGATGAAACAAAGATGGAAGAGAGGAGAACTGTTTGTTATAAACCAAGAAGTCTCAAACACAGAGGCATAACCAGGAAACCAGAATGTCGCTGAAACTTTACAGTCGGGAGCTTAGCTCTACCATCGATAGATACAAAAATGGAAAGAATGCCTACATATAATCAAAACAACAACAACAACAAGATCGAGACGTAGCATTGAAAACTTTGCGTCTGCATGGCTTCTGACAACACGAAGCTGCAATCTTTGAATGGTCGTGCAACATATGGAAGACGCGATCAGTCTTCTATCAGTTTATTCGGCGAATCGATGTGCCTTTAATTCATTGCAGGACGTCCCCATTATGGCGGAGACGATGTCTAACCACCACCAACCGCTTCAATAACTGCTTCTTGGGATTGAAGACGACCG
>JASDQU010439717.1:33642-54487 GCA_032191745.1 Picea mariana | reverse complement strand
AATTAGGATGTGACAAGATTCATAATTCACTATACAATGATATAAGACTTAGGTTTAATGATTGAAAGGATTTTGATTTTTTTTTACATAGAAAGTGGTAGAATGAAGATGTTGTGTTTGTACATCTTAGAGATTGTGAAGGAACTTCATCTTGGAGTGATTTTTTTTTGGGGGGTTTGTCATAGAGGTCCAGTTATGATTATAGTTTGGTGTGGGAAGGCTTCATGGTGCCAATAGATGTGTCGAAGATGTTGGAATACAATGTCAAGGTAGAAAATATTTTGGAGGATGCAATGGAAATATACAAAGCCAAAATGTAAGGTATACTCATATTTACATTGTAATTAAATAAGTTGGTGTGGACTAGATTATTACAAGGTTCATTCAGGATTTGATATAGTTTTCATGTCTAGTTGAATGGTGATATTGAAAGCCTTTTCTTTTAATGATTGGATGATTGTACTGGATCCATCCTAGCCACACTTTCATTGCAAATTGAACCAAGAGAATAAAGATGGTGTATAACTTCACCTTGTCATGGGGATACATCAACATCATATATTGTGTTCATGGTATTATAGTACATTTAATTTAGGTGTTGGAATAGGTATATGTAGTAAAGGCATTCTAAGAGATCTATATAAATTTGGATTTGATATGCTTTTAGGTTTCTAAGGTATACTATGTATCTCTTTAATTCATACAAATGATTAATGTATAAAATATTGGAAATAAAGATATGCAACCTTGAGATTTACAATATTTGGGTGTACATTAGTTTTATGATTAGTCTACAGGTCTATGATCACATKCTCCTTAATTGATCAAGTGTTAAAATATTTCAATCCATTACAAAGAAATTAATGCATWGTTAAAATTCAATGCAAACCTTCCCATTCATGGTGAGAATGTGGGTGAATAATAAKCATGGACTGTACATTTGAGCCTTGATATTTTCTACCTCAAAATCAAAACCCATGTTTCARSAGGAGAGTAGTTAAAATTGAATTTATGGTTAAGTGACTTTATGATTGTTTCATAGTTTAATCATATATTTTAACTTAAATTAGGTTCTATCCATTRAKTTTTYGGGTCATTTTATTTATGATTGCAAACTKTAATAGGAAGGTCCTTCGATAGATTAGATCCATGTTATTAGTTTTGCAAAATTTAATTGAGAGGTCCATTTCCATCGACAAATTAGTCATGATATTGATCCTATCATGTAAGTTCTAGTATTAGTGCACACTTGTCATGAAAATATCATAATACCAATTCCAAATATCATTGTGCAATATTTCCTTGATCACGTCATGGCATTCTAAAGATTTTTCATATTATTTTCCTCTGTAGCTTCATAATAGAAAACCTTATAGATTTTTGTATGACTATATTAGGTGACTCTAGATATAAAGGCTCTCATTGAATATAATAGGGAGGTCATATGCAATGATTCATAAAGTAAAATCATAACATTTTGGTGCTATGTAGTCATGGATATAGATCTCTTAAGAGGTATTGTTGAACGAAATTCCCCCCTATTTGTAGCTCTAAGAACTGCATTTTGTAAAACAAGCAATGTTATTGATGTTATTTATTTGGAATGATTATTTTCATTGTTTTTTTATAAAACTGAATGAATGGATTCCACTCACCCGAGTCGATGAATGGATTCCTGGCATAAACTTATGAAGAATATTTAGGATTTTTTCGTCAATATACCAACCCAAAGAGTCAAATTTTTTTATTTTTGATACAACAACTTCATAGGTAATATGTCAATCCATTCAATGGTCCTCCATTGGATGCATGAGATGATCAAAATGGACCGATAAATCCAATTTGATGACCATCGAAAATATGACTGAGACATAGGTCCATCGCTCGTTCGATGACCACTTCATAATGAAAATGGGTTGAAGGCTTCTTTGCACATCCCATTTTTTTGCGACACAAATTCATTGGTAAAATATCGAAAAATTGGGCCCAATGTACTAGTGATATAAATGGGACCACATTGAGGTCTCATACCCACAGGATTTGAGAGTCATGGTTAGTGTTACAATTGGAGGTTGATTGAGATTTCCAAGAACTCAATTGGCGTCACCCTTCTTGCAATTGATACAATACAAGTGATATAATTTGTATCAAAAAACCAACTTTCCATAGTAGTCAACTAATGTACATTAGCAGTGTTCTAGAGAGATATGGAACACACTTGAAGTGACTGGAGTCAACTGCCACCTAGTCCTACTTAACTAGCCATGCGACTGTTAGTTTACTAGCCAATGTTAGGAACGTAACCTCCCTAACCCCTCACATAGGTAGAATAATATAATTCCATGTAATAAAGGCCAATATTAATAAGGCCTAACAATAAGGATGAATACGTCAAATGTAAGAATACCTAATCGAAGATTCCACTTCTAGAAGGATATTTCCTAGATTGTTCTTTTGGATAGATAGATTTAGTATAAATAGGAATAGAGGGTATGAGAAATCTTGTCTTGGAGATTATTGTAATAGAGGTCTACCCTATTGGAGGTTTCCCCCTCGAAGAGAAAAGTGAACATTGCTATAATTAATCAAGGTGCTCTTTTTGGTGTTATTATGGTATTATTTTGTTATTGGTTTGGTTATATCATTATTTCTCTACCATTTCTATGCTAAAATATTTATGTTTTGCATACTGTTTTATATCTAGAATACTACAAGTGGTATCATAGCACCTTCCTCAGTAGAAAATTGTGGGTTAAATTTTTTCAGGGTACAGACATATTCCAACATATTAAATCTATAGAGATCTATTGTTATGTGCTTAAACCCATGGTCGGGGAGTCATACACGTAGGAAATACAAGAGGTAGTTAAGCTCACATCTGTTGGTCACCATTATAACCCCTATTGGTACCTCTTTGAGCGGTAGCACACCAAACAACACCTGTATACAGATCAATCTATATCTCCTGAAGCCCTCCATAGATAAACCAATTGGTTGCCTGTCTGATATAGTGCCACTGAGAATAACAATCAGTAAGATACTCTCTAGTAACTAGGTAGTCAAGTAGTATGACTAAGGGCATGGTCTATCCTCCTTTGTTGGTGCCCTGAGATATTGGGTTCAGTACAACTCTTGGACCTTGCACGTATATCAGATAGATATAGAAAAGGGGAAACAATTGTCTGTAGAAACCTTGAATATTCTACCCTTGGGTACGAAAACAAAAAAATTGAAAAGACAAGATCTATTTCTACACAATTGTGCCTTCTCCATTATGGTTGTGAAATTACTACACATTTCTTCCTGTTAATAATTTGGGAATTTCTTCACTAAAGTATAATTCAAGACAGATTATAACTCTGCAGGAGTATAGTGGTCCCGCTGACATACTTATTTGGGACCTATCCTACTGGGTTCCTATCTTCACCCCGATTCGAGTGATACCTATCATTTTTAACACATTTTTTTTTGTGGACCTAATCCTTCTCCAACACCCTTATTTGGCCCCTACCCCATTGGATCCCCCTTTTCATCTTGATTGCATTGGTACCTATCATTTGACACCTTCTTCTCAGTGGTCCCACCCACCCATCTAGACCCCTTTTGTCTCCCCTGTACCATTTTTCTGCCCATTTTTCCAAATGGCTACCACAAGAGCCCAATAACTCAACACCTTGATTGCTGACACCCACCAGAACTAGGAAGACATCAAGAATATCAATGCCAACCTTAAATCAATCAATTCATCTATTGATATCTTCAATGAAAAATGTTCCTACATAAAATACCTCAAAGACCTCAAATCCACCTTTGAACACTTCATGGGTTGTTCCCAAAACCCTTCCTCTTCTAAACAACCCTCTTATCAGGATGACCATGAATATTTCCATTACCATGGTCCTCATGCTACCCACTTTTCTCGAGACCTCCGCCCTCCCAGAATTGAGGTGAACAAATTTGATGGATCAAATCCCATAGGCTGGGTCACCCAAATGGAAGATTATTTCTCTTTGCATGTAATTACTAATGATTTGTCTAATCTTCGTTATGGTGTCCTACATTTGGATCCAGAACGATGGGAATGGTGGCAATGGAAAAAAAAGGCATGCCAAGGGTATGTTTCTTGGAAACAGTTTGTGGTTGAAATTTATGACCGCTTTGACTCTTACACCCACCATTTATGCTATTTGACCAAGTTAAAGCAGTCTAGGACAATGGAAGAATTTATTGTCACATTTGAGAACTTTAATTTCAGAACAGAGGGCATGTAAGATGATTTATTTATGGAATTATTTATCAGTGGCCTCAGATGATCTTGGTTGTATGAGCAGAACGAAATGAATACAGATTATTAATAGGTTCTTAACAAAAAATGACAGAGATACAATAAAACTAGTTTTCTATTCAATAACGAAATAAGATGAAACTGTAAAACACAGTGGAAACAAGCTTGCTGGAATGGTGGTGACTTATGTCTGAGAAGAGATGTGACGAAAGTGCGCATTCGCAAGAAGAAGGTTACAATGAGGATTTGAAGGCCTTTTTATAATAAGCAAGAATGTAAAAAACCCTAGAAATTCAAAAACCTGACCCTAGGAGATGAAGCGCCAAAAGTTATGTGGGCCCTGTTTGGGTAAGTTGGTACATGAACTTCTCGAAGTCGTAACTTTTGCATACGATCTCCATTTTAGGTGTGTGATATCCTGTTGGAAAGGTATCGTCGAGGATATTCATTTTTGGGGCTCAATCATGCCTTTGGCTATATTTGAGGAGTACGATCCCAAAAAAATTTCATTTAGGCCCTCAAAATGGCCCCGGAAGTTAAAACTTCTAAAACTAGTAAATTGCCAAAATTGTCAGAAAACTATTTTGAGCCAATTGGAAAAGGTGGGTGGCCACCGATATCCATATGGATCATCAAAGATGAAATTTTTTCCCATGTTCTCATGCCATGCCCCCAGACTTGGTTGGAAGCTACCCACCGAGCCAAGGAATCATAATAGATTGTATCCTCCCAGAGCCGTAAACCATCTTTCCTTCTTTCCCTAAACCCACCAATTATGCCCCCTCTACAACTCCCCTCAAGATACATAAATTAACTAGGGATGAAATGGTTGAATGAAAACTCAAGGGTCTTTGTTATAATTGTGATGACAAATATTCTATTGGTAAAAAGTGTAAGGAACATAAGAATTTTATGGTTGTGATTGAGGATATTTCCAAAGAAGATGTTGTTGTTCCTCCTATAAAGTAAATACCACCACCCTCTGATCTGACCCCACCCTATGATCCACCAAACATTGACCTGGTGATTTCACTTAATGACCTTACTRGCTTCTCTRCTCCCARACTCTCAAATTAATATTGTTACATCAAAAATAGGAAATTCATCATCCTTGYGCACAGTGATAGCACCCATAATTTTATTCATCGTTGTGTTTCCCAAGAAGTCAATTGTTACATMTATGTTKTCAATAATTTTYAAATCATGATTKCCTATGGAGGTTMCATGAAATGTGGGGGAAGATGTGAAAATGTGTGACTCCAAATTGGTCAGTATCACCTAAAATACCATATGTTTGCTATAGACATGGGAGGTTGTGACATTGTTCTTGGCATTGAATGGTTACACACTCTAGGCCCCATTCTAATGGATTTTAAGGACTTAACCATGTCATTCCAACATGAGGGAAAACAATATAAGTTCCAAGGCATCAAAACAGGCTCCCCTAAGAGCATTAGTTCCCACAGCATGGAAAAAATCCTCAAAAAATTTCATCCGGGAATTAAAGCCCAACTCCAGTCCATTCATGTTGTTGATACACCTTATTTTCATCCCGACCTCCAATCTATCCTTTCCCACCACCAATTTGTTTTTACTACTCCTAAATAACATCTGCCTTCCCATGGAGTCCATGATCATTCCATCCCTCTCATCCGAGGAAGTCCTCCTCCCAATGTTTGTCCTTATCGTCATCCATTTCCCTAGAAGAATGAAATTGAGAAAATTGTTCATGAATTACTAGAAGTCGGTGATATCCATCCCAATACTAGCCCCTATTATTCCCTTGTGGTCATGGTACTAAAGAAAGAAGGTACTTGGCCCATGTGTCATGATTTCTTTACCCTCAACAAACTCACAATCAAAGAAAAATTCCCCATTCCTGTCATTGATGACCTCTTGGATGAATTGAGTGTTGTTGTTGGCCCTTGACCAAGTTTTGGGAGATTCTTGGTCATGTTGACCTATTTTGGTACTTTGACAACCTGGAGAAGATGGAGCACAAGATGAAGAAGAGATCGTGGGATCTCAGCTCCTTTTTGGGTCCCTTTTTGGATTTGGGAATATGTAACAGGTATGGGATGTCGGCCCATGGGTTTAACCATGTTTAGGCCTATTTTGTAAAGTATAAATTGATGTCTAGGCAATGTAAGGAGGGGGGAATAGGCATCTATGTGATGTGAGGCCAACAAGATAAGTTCTAAGTGAAAATATGATTTGTAGATGCTCTGTGAATATTGTGAGAGACCGTAGAGCTAAGTGCAAGTGGTTGTACCAGACTGTGAAAGTATTTGTGCTAGACCTAGCTCGGGGAAGGAGGATCTGGCAAGGTGCACGCATATCTCATGTCCTATGTAGAGTAGGTTTTTTGTGGTTCTGTGCATATAGATGACCGATAGAAGCTAATACAGAAGAAAATTTGGTGGATGTATCTCGAGGGTGGGTGTGAACCACGTAAATACTATGTTATTCTTCTCTGTGCGATGTTTTGATGTATTTATGTGTTATTTGCTAAGTGTTGATATAGATAGATAGATAGATATGTTGGTGCTTTGTGCTTACGATTAATCTGGATGTTTGAAATGATATAGGTGAATGTTCTTAGTGCTTGAATCTGCTAGATCTGATCCAGTTCTTTATGATAAGTGCTTAAATACATTAGAGCTCGATGAATGTTGCAATGCTCTGTTTTATCTGCGAAGTAGACATTGGCTAAATAATAACGAACTGATGGTGCTAGTTTCTCTATTAAGTATTGTAATCATAGATCTATGTCCCAGCTAAGGTTACATACACCTAAGTCCTACAACCACCCCTGCCTCTACCTCGGGTGAGACTTCATTTGCTTCGTAGGTGTTGCCGAAAGGGTCGGTAGTTAGAGTTTTGTTGGTGCATTATTGTAGCGTTGAACCCTGGGTCTGCCCCTATGCCAAAAAATGGTTATGTTGTTGGGACCCTGAAACTGTGATTGCTAGCAACTGAGGAAGAAGAAGCTCTGTGCAAATATTTGACCTAAAATTGTGAAAGCTCTGTGTGTAGATCTATTGCTCTAGTGCACAGTACTCTACCTAGTTTGATAAGCTCTGTGATAAGGAAAAGAATCATGATCTGAAGAAAAGAAGTAAGATCTGAAATATTCGTTCTCTAAGAAAGGTAAAAGTGAGAATTTTTTATTAAAAGAGGTATGATTTGAAAGCTTTGTTCTCTGATAAAGGTACTAATATTGAAAAGTTCTAGATCTGAAAGATTTGTGCTCTATAGAAGTAATATAAGTGGAAATTTTTGTTTCAACAGTATGGATCTAGGTATGTTTGATAGATTCTATCCTAGCTTGAAAACTAGGGTATTAATAGATGAAAGAAGATTTGATATGAGTAGATTGGATAAGAATAGTGAAAAATATGTTATACCTATGCATAGAAAGAATGTTTGGACTAATCAGTGTATGCAAGACCCTAGAGAGAAATGTTTTCAAGTTAGCTACTGTTGAGTCTCAGTATTGACACTTATATTACCCTATATTATCTATGTATGAGTCAATTTTACCTATGATATGTGTATCTAATTGACTAATTCATCCATAAATACAATTAATGACCTTGATCATGTGCGTAGAGAGGTAACTTATGGTTAAGGCATGATTTGTTTAATTTTATTACGTTAATTCGATTAAATGCTTGATTATGTATGATCTTAATCACTTTGACTCTTAAGCAACATGATCCGGTACTCAGTCTATTCCAGTACCAAGGCTCCACCTATTCTGGTACTAGTTTGTGCTAATCTGGTATTGGACATAATTCAAAATTTTGGAAAGATTGTAGAGGAAAATCGGGTACATGGGTTTTGTCTAGAATGATGTTTTCATGTGGACACATGTGACATAATTCACCCATATCGCATGTGTGGACCTCCAGCTCAGGGTGAATGATTCTACCAAAATTAGCAACAAAACTGAAACTACCTACTTGCACCTCGATTTTTGTGCACATGGGAGCATATCTTTGAAAACAAAAAAATGGTTTTTTAGGAATACAATCTAGCTACAGAACCCATAAACCATTTTCAACATTTCGATTTGGTTGAAAATATATTGGTGGATCCATATCTTGAATCTGCCCAAATTGAAATAAAACCCATATTTTTTAGGATTTTATCTAAAAATGTAATATTTGAAATCTGAGCATTGGGATTCAGTCCCATCCACTCCTCAATGATTATTCATGTATAAATAATCCTCATATGGCTATGATAAGGAGCCATTAGTTTCATGAATGTTTTGTAAATGAGAGATTTATTCTTATGAGAAAGCTTTGAGTTGCTAGCCATGTAAAAACAAAGTTTTTGATCTCAATGAAGAATTGATTGTTGTTGAAGCATTGGACACCATCTCCATTTGATCTGAGTATTTTTAGCAGCACTAACCTCCTAGGAAGGGGCCCTCAGAGTGGTAAGTGTTGCTATATTTTATTTTCTTTGTATATTACCATTACGATTAGTTTCTTTTATTCTTGCATTATTGTTTAGTATGAAAGTCATATTGTGTGTTTGCATTCTGCAATTAATTTGTATTCTGCAAATCGATTCTTAATAGATAAAACTCAAATAAACACCCTATCACTCAAGGCATTGGTACATTGCATTTGATTGAGGACAAAGTTTGAGTTTAGATCTCATTTCCTTTTACCTAGTTTTCATCCATTTGATTATCTTTTTAATCACTACTGGAATCCATTGAATGATAGGAAACTTAAGTAAGATACTCACGATTAATCACACAAACATCACCCTGAGTGCATGAAAGACTGTGATCTAAGCCTCTATAACACTAAGTTATTCCTGTGTCTCAGTGATAAATCATTAGTGTTAATTTGCTGCAGTGTGGGTTTGAAGATGGTTTTGTCGGCTTTAGATTAGGATAGACTAGGCTCTGATCCCCCATTTCCTGCACCTGCACCTCGAAGCTTACGATCCCCGGTTGATAATTAAATGTGGGAATTAATAGTGCATATATTTATCCCCAACATTTTTGGTGCCGCTACTGGGGAGGCGGTAAAGGGATTAGAGCATAGGTACGTTGCTTTTATTTCTCCAAAGCCTTGACTGTTCCTTTCATGCAAGTGTGTTTCTTTTCATGCAAGTGTGTTTAATTTCATGCAAGTGTGGTGTGTTTTTAAGGATGACCTAAGGGCAGAGAGAAGATGGTAATATGTGAGGGAAGAGCCCACACGTCCACTTTATTGAGGTTATTCCAAAATTAGGTTGTCCTCTTCCTTTTAGTAGTTATAATTTGTGTTTTATTAGCATTAGCCATTTTTTATATATGAGAAGAGAAGCTAACTTGTGTGAACAGATAACTTGGTGACAACAGGATCCTAGTGGCACGATGGCGCTTCAAGTATATAATTGGTTTGTTTACATTTTCTTTTAGTTTGCTTCTTTTTATTTCCTTAGGATTAAAAAAGATAATAATCTGGACACTGTAAGAACCCCACTCTAGACTAATCCATGTCTGAAACAAGACCCATAAACCCCATAAACCAGAAACAAGGACTCAAATATGATCAAGAGTTTGGAAGAACTCTCTCCATCCTAGTCAAGAACCATCTCAATCTCTGCCTCGCAAGAAGAACAAATATTGACAACATTCAAGAACCTATCCGCCTCTCCAGACATGATAGAAAAACAAGATTTCCATAAGCTACATTCACAAGAAGATCTAGAAGCCTTCTTTGATCACCCTTTCCAACCTATAGAGGAGACCGAAGAATCATTCAATGGAGAGAAACTGCTAGAACTTGAGATTGAGGAGTCCTTAGAATGTTTCTCAATAGATCATGTATGTACTCCAAAGACCAATCATCTTGAAGAGGATAATATGCATAGCATGGTAGAGGAGGACATTCACTGTGACCTAAACAAAGAAGAGAAACAAGAATATAGTGATTCTATTGAAATATGGTTTCAATTAGTTATTAGGTCACACCACTCTTATATTTTTCATTATTGCTTGATCTCATCATCAAAGAAGCTGGTCCTTCATACTCCAATATGCATTAAAATTTATTTTTTAAACCCGAGTATGGATATATTTCTAACCTTGTTATGCACATGGCTTCATTGGAAGTATTCCTATACTTGAAGGACATTTTCTTTTGTTCAATTAGAGTAGGATAGGTAAATAAATAAATAAATGTTGCACATAAGTACAATGCAACCTATCTTTCATATTTTTCATAAATGGGAATGTCAAAAGCTAATAAAGAAATCAGCTTAAGATCTTTTGTTCCTATAGTAGATTTCTTTTTAAAAGTTATGGTGATTTTTTTTGGAATCTTATGAGAAGGGAATATCTTCATCCTCCGAATGCACACATAATACTGGAAGGGTTTCAAAAGAGGAAAAGGCATCCTTGTCAATGGAAGATAACACTTAAGGGAGTGCATCATGACCTATTTCTTCAAAATTCTTCTTTTTCCTTAAAGTTGTTAAAAATGATGCATTCATGCTTTATATTTACCTATCTATTTTAAGACTGCTATTTCACAAGGATGATCGATTAAGTGATCTTTTAATAGAAGTTGAAACTAAATGTTAAGTCCAAACTATTTCATTCATAGCTATTAATTCAACTTTTGACATTTTCCCTAAAAGTTTCTGTTTTGAAGCATGAATAAAAATCCATCTTTAATTAGTTCTATTGGTTTGTTTTTAGCAGGTGTTCAGAACTCTCTGAGAAGCCATTTTTTTAGCATCTCACATTGTTTGCATGAGGCCATGCAAAACCTTAGGCATGGGGGAGTGGTTGCTGAAACCTTCATATTATTTTGCAACTTCTGTCGGCAAGACCAAATCAACATGTTCAGTGCTGGGATTTGATATTCATTTCTAGAATTCTGGTACCATTCTATTCCGGTACTATAGAATTGCATTCATCCTGTACTACAAACAATGTTTAACTCTGCATTCATCTAGTACTGTGGGAGGAGGTCTGCGTTATTCCAGTACTAATGGTCATTTCTATGCTCATCCAGTACCAAAGGAGAAAGTCTATGTTCATACAGTACTGAACAACATTCTTGTGCTCATCCAGTACTGTTCTCATTTGGTACTGATGGTCACCTCTGTGCTCATCTAGTACCAAAGGAGGAGTTCTGCACTATTCTAGTACTGAACCACAACTCTGCACTATTCTGGTACTGAAGCACAACCCTACGACCATCTGGGACTCGGGTGATCCAGTATTGGTAATGAGGTGTTGGTAGCTCTTATCCTATACTCAAAGTTTTTGCTACTCAATTTCAATGCTTCAAGTAATAGGACATATAAACTCAAAATTTTTCATTTTAGTAAAAGAAATTAGACTAATTATGCAATAAACATATGGTTACTCTCAATTATTGCACGCTCCCTACAATGAAATTTTGCAAGCCCTCATATATATCTCCTTGTATATTATCACTGAATTCCTTGGTGAAGTGGTTGTCGTCATGAATGAGCAAAAATCATCCATCATGTCACTCTATTCCAATACTATCTATTCTAGTACTACATAAACCTACTCCATTATTTATCTGGTACTGATGCCAAAGTGATATGATCTTTGTCATGTGCTTAACATTGTTTTCACTTCAGGTAATTAAAGGTATGGGCTAACATATTCATGTTCTTTCTATAAAGGATCATTTAAGTATTGTGTTGAATTGTTTTTACTCTCATGTACATCTTACTCCTACATTTCTACACTCAACCCTAAATGAATCATCCTTTCTATCCTTTAAGAAGATATTTTCACATTTATCTCTATATGATAATGGGTGCACTTGTCTTATTACCTCATCATTTTGAAGAAATGATTGCTAATTGAAATATCCATTGAAAAGTGGTGACACCAATATGTCTAATACTAACCTAGTTGATTGAAACAAGTTTTTATCCAAGTTTATCTTTACAATTTTTTCTTTGAAGGTATTGATGAAAACCTCATGTGGTGGACCGCCCTTGCAAAACTGCATTGAACTTTCATGAGAACCCGAATAGGATTAACTAGAGGGACCTCTTAGTCATTATCTGAGACATTACATTATACATTGAATAGATGAGATTTAAGTTGAATGTGGATGATGTCACCCTTGGAATAATTGAAAACAATTAATTATGGGCCTAATAACTCTAAAACACTCTCATACCACCTTCTTTCGTTATACTCTAAAACTGTCAATGAGCAGTGTACATAATTCTAAATATTTTGAGTAATATAATAAAAAGGAAGTATCAGGGAGTATCAGGAACTACAAGAAAACCCGTTGAGGTACTGAATAGGCCTACTGGCAGTAGGGCCATACTTGTAGGGTACTAAGGTAAACTCGTAGGGGTACTGAACAGACCTACTCGCAGCGTGGCTATGTCAGATAAAGGGAGTTGAAAAACATAAAGTGGCACACTTAAAACTGAACATAAACCCTTGGGTATCATTCTGAAGCAATCATTATCAAATCAAGGCTAGGAGATGACCTTTATATCTCTTGGATGATGTTTTTAAGAACCTTCAAGTATCCACTTTAGAGTTCTATCTTTAAAATAAATAGGTTTGCATGAGAAGTGAGACCCTCATTATATGTAATTCACCTTACCTAAACAAGAAAATCTTCACCTCTACAAACTTGGATAAGAAACAAGTTAATGATATCGGGATGTATTATTTTATGTGTTCCTCTCTTCAAATGATATCTAAATTAAGCTTATATCACTTTTGTTTTAAAGGTAATCTAGCCAAGGGGGCCTATTAGTCAAAGTCATTATGAAAACTCTTGGCCACTATCCTATAATCATATTAGAGTCGCATACAGCCCTTTATCCTAACTTTGATCGAAAACAGAATGGATAAGACTTAACTTTAGGGAATGCTTGATCAAGTGAGGAGTATCATCGTTTGTGAAACTTTGAAGATCATTGTTGCATGAGAACATGCAATGACTTAAGCATGGGGGAATGTTGAGTCTCAGTATTGACACTTCTATTACCCTATATTATCTATGTCTGAGTCAATTTTACCTATGATATGTGTATCTAATTGATTGTTTCATCCATAAATACAATTAATGACCTTGATCATGTGCATAGAGAGGTAACGTATGGGTAAGGCATGATTTTTTTAATTTTATTGAGTTAATTCGATTAAATGCTTGATTATGTATGATCCTAATCACTTTGACTCTTAAGTAGAATGATACGATACTCAGTCTATTCCGGTACCAAGGCTCCACCTATTCTGGTATCGGCCTATGCTAATTCGGTACTAGACATAATTCGAAATTTTGGAAAGATTCTAGAGGAAAATTGGGTACATAGGTTTTTTCCAGAATGATGTTTTCATGTGGACTTGTGTGACAAAATTCACCCAGATCGCACGTGTGGACCTCTAGCTCAGGGGGAATGATTCTGCCAAAATTAGCAACAAAACTCAAACTGCCAACTTGTGCCTCGATTTACGTGCACATGGGAGCATATCTTTAAAAACATAAACATAGGTGTTTAGGAATATCATCCATCTATAGAACCCAGAAACTGTTTTCAACATTTCGAATTGGTTGGAAAGATATGGGTGGATCCATAACTCGAATCTACCAAAATTGAAATAAAACCCATATTTTTTGAGGATTTTATCTCAAAAAATCTTAATATTAGAAAAGAATCTCAATAGCGTGAAGTAACTATGGAAAAAGAAGATAAGAATCAAAACGAAAAAGGACCTACTGAAAAGAAGCTCGCTAGGAAGAAGCCTACAAAGCTAAGTAATAAGAGAGATAAGATCGATAAGTTGTAGAAGGTTCCAAAGGGAACCCCGCAGAAGGAAAATTTTCATAATTGGAGCTATGTCGAGATATCAGAACAGTGACACATGGCACTTCACCATGACGAAGCAATATAGCCATTGAGGACATTATAATCGTTAGACCAATGCGCCGAACAGGCATAAAGACATTTATGGACAAACAACTCGTCATCCGATCGTTAGGACCACACCATAATGGACAAAGCAGAGTTAATGAAGGCTTCATACCCGTTGCAAGTGACCCATTGCCAAGTTACCTATTTATCCCGTCACGCCATGCACCGAGAACACTTTTGCCAATCATGAATTTGAGCTTGCAGACTTGTTGATTATATACAATGATTGTCGTTCTCTTTATCTCTATCCCATTACTGTGTCTAAGTTGCCTTCCAAAACCGAGATTGTTCACCCCGAGTGTGTATGGTAGATGAGTTGAGCATTGCCGAAAAAGTTGTTGAAGAAGTTTTGATCGACCTCATGACTGAGAGAGTCATGTCGATGTCTACAGGTGTACAAGAATCATCGACGAGAGGAATGCCAGCCTCTCCATCTACTTCTCATGGAGCCATACCATCTCGACCATTAGATGAAAAGTGAACCAAGCACAGGGATGATCTAGTGAATGCCAAATTGATCCCGAGTATATTACCCACCTATATTCCACCTTTGAGTAACACAGTAAATTGAGACAGTGTGCCCATAGATTTTGAATACATCTTGGTTATGGCATACCTCCTGAAGGGGATACGTGCAGTTCAAGCAGACCAAGGTAAAATTGTAGCGTTGAAGTTTAGCGACTTAAACCTTGGAGATCGCAAAGTATATAACATGCTCTCCCCACATAAGTACCTGACCAGAACTAAGGGGAAGAATTAGAAGATAATCCCCCAGTCGTGGACTATGAACCTCTCCCAGTTCACCCTATTGAACGTCATGAAGATTCCTCACTTCAGACGACACCAGGAGGTGAATTCATGTGTCAAGCTACTGTTGTCTTGTTACCATGGTAGTTATTTGTGGCTAAACCATTGTATAACGTTTGATCTGATGCTAATCAATTAGATCATGGGCTTGAGTATGCAAGGACCTGATCCTCAAGAGTTTTAACCTGGAAAATCCCTGGATTGTGCTCTAGCACATAAGATCAAGGACACTTATGGAGATGTTGAGAAGGGCACATGAGGCTAAAAGGTAGCCTCTATCTAGATTGGAGTATTTCACCTTGCCTGTCAATTGATTGTAGGGAATTTAGTATGAAAGAACTTCCCTACCCAAGTCATCAATTTTGTAGTTTACCTTGCAGGGAAGTGCACAGAAGGTCTTCAAATGAACTGGGCGAAGTACCTGGTGAACTAGTTGGAACTCGACTACAGAGAAGAACAAGATCAAGGATATGAATTTCATTTCAGCTGGATCTTGATACTTATAGATTTTATTGCCTAGGAGATGTTGGAAGGTACGACCTTCCTAGACATCAAGCCTTTTGAACTGCTGGCCGTGAAGTTCAGTACATTGTGGTACTCAAATGACATGAATAAAAAGTGGCATTCAAATGCTATTTTTCATACCTACTACAATCAGCTGAAGATAGCCATATAGTCGGAGCCTCGCATTACTCCAAACACTCTACACTAGTTCCAACCTTTGATGAAGTTCAACGTAGATCGACATTTTATTTACAACATAGTGCAGGCCGATGAACACAAGAAACAACTTCAATCCTACTATAAGTTGATAGAGGAGGACTTGGAGGAGATAAAAAAGGACTAATCGACAAACCTCCTTATTCCAGTAGAACCTGCGAAGATATCTGACATCGACAACCTAGAAATTGTGCAAGATGCACCCGGACCAAGTAGAACAAAGAATATTGAAGAAGTACAAGAGATAGACAACTCATCTGTAAAGACTGCTTCCATATCACCAGAGCAAGGAGGTGATGGTGAAGAGTTGAATGACAAAGACATTGAACATAAGCAAGGAGACGAGGTTGATACCCTAAATAAGAGGAAAGGTTCACCTCTGAAACCTTCCTCCTAGAAGAAAGTGAAGGCCACCATGACCAAGATGCAGACCATCCTCATCTCTGATGACTTCGACTTCCTCATAGCATCCCTGCAAGATGCTTCATTGGAAATAACAGAGAAACAAGAAGCAAAGAAATAGGAGATGTATTATCGAATTGAGACTGAACTTTGAGGGGTATAGTAGGCCCTACAGTCCAATCGTGCAGTCTCCACTATGCCAGGAGAACCAACATTGGGAGATGAGCCAGCTCAACTCCACCACCTAGCCGATATAGTCAAATCTTGCCTTCGACGAGCATAGGAATAAACACAACAAGCCACCCAAGATTTGACAAAAGTACAAGGAGTACTCATTGAGCAACACGGTGATGCAGAATAGGAAAATATTTCCCTCCAAGGGAAGTTTGATGAAGAAAAAGCACAATTGCAGCAAGAAAAGAAATAGTTTCTCGCAGAGAAACTCTAAGTAAAAGAGGCTGTCAACAAAGCACTTCCCTCTCTGACAGTCTTAAAAATCAAGGCAGAAGATCGAGTTACACAGCAGGTGAACTAGCTCGCATAAGTCATCCAACAACTACAACAACACATAGTAGATTTAAAGCTATGCACTGTACCTAAGACCCTGCAATATGTAAGAGACCAAAGAGAAGCAACCACCCAGAGCACAGTTGAAAGGATAAAGGCTCTTACCCTGGAATGCAAGAAACTTATCGATCATAGTGCATAGACCTATGAACAACTCATAGAGAACCCAAAATTGAAGGCACTAGAGTCGCATCTTCAAAAGGTGAAGCATCAAGAAGAAAAGATATAGGCGTAGTTGAATTCCCTGTCAGCTATGGAAAGAATGAAGCACTCCCAAGAGAAATGCACTGCACAACAATAGATCCATACTATCCAAAGCAGAGTTATGGAAGTAACTCGGAGACTCCAACCCTTACAAGATAAGGCCTATCAATTATTTATAGAGGTAGAAGGCCAAGGAGTAGAGCTAGAGCAGATTGTCACTACAATTCAACAACATTTAGAGGGACCTATCAATGATCCATTTATCCAAGAGTTCGTTGAATAGGAGGCCATAGCACAACAACAAGTCGAAGCATCTCGAGCTAAGCTCGAGGTGTTCAAAGTAGAGCTAGTCTGACCAAAATGACTCGGGACGAGTCATAGGTGAGTGTTCGGGGCCTGTTGGCCCTTAACCAAGTTTTGGGAGATTATTGGTCATGTTTACCTATTTTGGGATTTCGATAGCTTGTCAAAGATGGAGAGCAAGACAAAGCAGAGATCACGGGATCTCGTCCCCTTTTTGGGTCATTTTTGGGACTCGGGAATATCTAACGGGTATGGGATGTCAGCCCATGGGTTTACCCATGTGTATGCCTATTTTGTAAAGTATAAATAGATGTTTAGGCAATGTAAGGAGTGGGGAATATGCATCTATGTGATGTGAGACCAACAAGCTAAGAGCTAAGTGCAAGTATGATTTGTCGATGATCTATGCATATTGTGAGAGACCATAGAGCTAAGTGCAATTGGTTGTAACAGACTGTGAAAGGATTTGTGCTAGGCCTAGCTCAAGGAAGGAGGATCTAGCAATGTGCACGCAGATCTCTTGTCCTATGTGGAGTAGGGATTTTGTGGCTCTGTGCATGTATATGACTGATTGAAGCTAATAAAGAAGAAGAGTTGGGGGACGTAGCCCCAGGGTGGGGGTGAACCATGTAAGTACTGTGTTATTATTCTCTGTGTGATTTTTTTATGTATTTATGTGTTATTTGCTAAGTGCTGATATAGATAGATAGATAGATCTATTGGTGCTTTGTGCTTATGATGAATCTAAATGTTAGAACTGATATAGGTGAATTTGCTTAGTGCTTGAATATGCTAGATCTTATCCAATTCTTTATGCTAAGTGCTTAAGTACATTAGATCTAGGTGAATGTTGCAATGCTCTGTTTTATCTACAAAGTAGACATTGGTTAAATAATAATGAAGTGACGGTGCTAGGTGCTCTATTAAGTATTGTAATCACATATCTATGTCCCAGCTAAGGTTGCAGACACCTAATTCCTGCAACCACCCTACCTCTACCTTGGGTGAGACTTCATCTGCTTCGTAGGTGTTTCCGAAAGGGCCAGTAGTTAAGGTTTTGTTGGTGCATTGTTGTAGCGTTGAACCCTAGGTCTGCCGTTGTGCCAATAGATTCTCAATAATTCACCAAACTAGATATGCATTTTGTCTACCACCAGATCCATATGAAAGACGAAGACATTCCCAAAAATGCATCTCACACTCATGAGGGTCAATATGAATTCTTGGTAATTCCCTTTGGATTGTGTAATGCTACTTCCACTTTCCAAATTCTTATGAATCATGTCTTCTATCCTTTTATCCGTTATTTTGTCTTAGTTTTCTTTTTTCGATATTCTCATCTACAGTAAAATTTGGCAATCCCATCTCTCCCATGTGAATCAAGCTCTCCATTTACTCTCTAAGAACCAACTTTTACTTAAACAATCTAAATGTATCTTTGGTTCCTCAGAATTTGAACACCTGGGTCATATTGTAGGAAAGGATGGTGTCTGAGTGGATCCTAAGAAAATTGAATCTATACAGTATTGGTCTCACCCTAAAACTCTTAAGAGATTGCATGGTGTTTTGGGTTTAACAGGCTATTATAGGAAGTTTGTTCAGAATTATGGAAAAATTGGATCTCCTCTCACTTCTCTCCTTAAAGAGAATGCTTTCACTTGGAATTTAGTTGTGGATCATGCCTTCCAAGACTTTAAATATGCTATGTGCTCGACCCCTATCCTAGAACTTCCAGACTTCACAAATCCATTCATATTAGAATGTGATGCTTCTGGGAAAGGAATTGGAGTCGTTATCATGAAAGATGGAAATCCTTTGGCCTTCACTAGCAAACATATTTTTTAGCGACATTTGGGCCAATCCATTTATGAAAAGGAAATCTTATCTATTTTTCATGTTGTGGATATCTTCCGTCCTTATTTATTGGGTCAACAATTCCAAATCAAAATTGATCATCAGATCCTCAAGTATTTCCTGGAACAACGAATTTCATCCTTGGCACAAAAAAAATGGGTGACCAAGCTATTTCATTATGATTATGAGATCATTTACAAGAAGAGAAAGGAAAATTTTGTGGTCGGTGCTCTTTCCCAAAAATATGAAGAAGACGGGTCCCTTTTCTCCCTCTACTTCATTGTATCATATTGGATCCAAGATCTTCGTCAGGAATAGGTGCAAGACCCCAAAATTTCTCACATGATCCACCAATTGCAACATAATTCTTTAGTTTCTCCAAGGTACTCTCGGCACAATGAAGAGCTTCACTACAAAGCTTGTTTGTATTTATGCAAGCAATCACAAATTAAATCCATATTTCTTTTTGAACTTCATGCCTCACCCACAGCTAGTCATTCAGGGTTTACCAAAACTTATGAATGGGTCAAACATTCTTTTTTCTAGGATGGTATGAAACAAGATGTATGCACCTTTGTGGCTGAATGTGAGGTCTTCCAATGCAACAAGGGAGAAAATGTCAAATCTTTGGGCACACTCAAACCACTTCTGATTCCTCTTGCTATTTGGAAAGATATTTCTATGGATTTCATTATGGGCTTACCTAAATCGGGCAATAATTTAGTCATCATGGTGGTTGTATATCGTCTCTCCAAATATGCTCCATTTTTTTCTTTTCAACACCCATTCACAGCCGCCACAGTGGCTCAAATATTCATGGATAATGTCTTTAAGCTTCATGGCATACCTAATTATATTGTCTCTGACAAATACCCCACTTTCACCAACAATTTTTAGAAATAATTGTTCAAGCTACAAGGCACCCAATTACATATTAGCACTATCTATCACCCCCAGATGGATGGCTGGACAAAATTTATCAACAAGTGTTTGGAAACATATTTGAGGTGTTTTTCATCTGAGTGAAAAAATCAATGGGCTCAATTTTTACCCCTAGCTGAATGGTGGTACAACGCATCTTACCATACATATACTCACATGAATCCTTTTGAAGTAGTATATGGCCAAAATCCCCCATCATTTCTCTCTTATATGCTAGGGATCTTGAAGGTTCAAGAGGTTGCCAACAATCTTACCATCCGAGAGGATATTCTTCATGCCCTCAAAGACAATTGGGTCATGGCTCAAAATCGCATGAAGCAACAAGCAGATCTAGGTCATTCCGAACGACATTTTTTTGAAGGGGACTAGGTGTGTCTTCGACTACAACCTTATAAGCAGACATCACTCAAAGTTGAACACTGTCATAAGCTTGCACCAAAATTTTGTGGTCCTTATATAATGCTCAAGCGTTTGGGATCAATGGCCTATTAGTTAGCTCTACCCAATTAGTCGAAGCTCCATCCTGTTTTTCATGTTTCATTCTTAAAGAATGATTGGAACTAAGTGCTAAACTCAAACTAGTCTCCCTGAGTTGGATGAAGAAGGTTCCATATGGTTGCAGCCACAATCCATCTTATCCTAGTGAGAGCATCATATCCGTCAATGCACCATCAAGGAAGTGTTAGTCCAATGGAAAGATACAACTCTAGAAGATTCCACCTGAGATCCAACCACCATTCTACAACCATTTCCTCATCTTAATCCTTGAGTACAAGGTTGTTCTTCAAGGGTGAGGGCATGTTAGGGACTTCA
>JASDQU010439715.1:110864-123542 GCA_032191745.1 Picea mariana | reverse complement strand
TGGTCTCATTCAGCCTAGCCATCATTGATTTTTAAATATTTGGATCTGGTATTTTAGTTTAAACAAAGTTACTAACTTAACAAGAACTGTGACCTCAAAATGAGAACTCTATCCCTTAAAACCCATATTTTTGCATTAAAAATCCTAAAAATCAACCCCCAAATAAAAAATTGGTGCTATCGATAGCACCATTTTTTTAAACGGGGTCAAAATTACAACATTTTTCAAACATGGCCTTTGAAACTTAGACAATAGCCGAGAAAAAACTTAAAACCAACACCTAAATCAAAACGTTGTGCTACGTAAAACAAAATGTTTTTTCCTAAACCTAAAAATCATAGCTATTTACGACCTAATTAAAATTGTGACATTTACAACAAATCCCTACGTAAATAAACAACCCAAATTTGGACCACAAATGGTCACTTGAAAATTTATTTAGAAACCTTTTATTTTTATTTTTAATTTACATTAAAAAATAAATAAATAAAACGAACAAAATCTTCACAAACAATTTTTTTTTAAATGACCAAAAAAACACATTTAAAAAAATATATTCAAAATTCAATTTAAAAAAAAAACATTAAAAAACAAGGTGAAAAAAAAACCCAAAAAAAAATTAAAATTTTCTTAAAAACAATAAATTTTTAAAAAATTGTATAATTTAAAAAAAAAAATCATTAAAAAATATTTAAAAAGTAAATTTAAAAAAAAAAATACAAAAAATACTTGAAAAAAAATAATAAAATAAAATTCAACCAAAAAAATCTAAAATAAAAAGTATTAAAAAATATTAAACTAAAACTTCAAAATTAAAATAAACAAAACAAAATTCAATAAAAAAAATGTCTAAAATAAAAAATATTAAAAAAATATATATATATATATATTAAACTAAAACTTTAAAGTTAAAATAAAAAAAATGTCTAAAATAAAAAATATTAAAAAAATATATATATATATATTAAACTAAAACTTTAAAATTAAAATAAAAGAAAAAAAATTCAAAAATATATATTTTAACAACAATATTTATTTAAATGAAAACAAAACAATTTTAATAAAATCAATAACTAAATAATAAAAGGAAAATTTAAAAAAAAATAAATTAAAATAAACTTCTAAGCATATTTAAAAAAATAGAAAACCAAAATTAAAATAAATAAATAAAAATTTACAATACAAAACCTATCAATTTTAATTGAAACTAAAGTAAAACTAGCAACAACCACTTTATAAAAGTGGTTGATGAATATGTGTAAAATGGCATCGATCGATATATATCAACCACTTTTATATGTCGAGGGCTTGAAAAATGGGCAATAAGATCTAGTTGGGAGGGGGAGAGTCTATTGTGATGAGAGAGGGTGTTGTAATAACGAGCACCCCTCTTGGATTTCCCTCTTTCATTGGGCATGCTGGGAAGAGTATGGAGGTGAAGGGATGTGGGAATGGAGGCTGAGAGATGGTGCTGGGAGGAGCGGGAGAAGGCACTGGTGGAAATGCAGAGAAGTAGTTTGTGAGGGATGAGCGAGTATGGCAGGAGCAGGGTATCAGAACCAGGGTAGATGACGAGAGTGCTCAAGAAAAAAATAGAGAGAGAAACAATGTCGGAACTCTTAGAAGAGCTAAAGAGAAGGAATGGAGGAATACTCCAGGGTGGATGAATAGTGGAGGAATGCACTAGGGGGGAAAGCCCGTTTATTTCTTCTCATCCCTGAGTTGATATCCCTTATTTCCATTGAAGTTGAGTTGACAATCATCCTGGTCCTAGTACGCTTGGTCTGGCTTGCTCGCGTGGAGTTGATCATTCACACTAAGGAGCTGAATTATCTATTGGGCTCTTTTTGATCCCTTGAAACTCTCTACGACATGCCTTTACTATTCTCCCCATGTGCAAATTCAAGTTCACGAGGGTCATGTCACTTCAATGGAGAAGTCCATGTGACCTCGAGACATAAACCTAGGCTAAAATTTTTAATAGAGGGAACTTCGACACTTTGGAGCTTCAGACTTCAGGAGTATCAACAACAACACCCTACGGTCCTTCTGAATGTTGAATTTACGAACATCCGAACAAATACGAGGATTAACGGATCACAATACGCGTCGAGAACCATGACTCACAAATATTTGAGGACTCCGGGCTTCAGGAATTTTACTCACTCCAACATGCAATTCCTCTGAATGCGTGAACTCCGAATTAGCAGATCAGATGGTTGACGTCCGCACCAGATCAACGATCACCATTTACTCCATGCTCTGGACCTTGGATATTTTCACGACACAACTCTTTAGAAACCTACGAAGTGTTGAACTAGATAAGGACTGGGTCTACGCTCCATGCGTCCCTCTTAGTAGATGGTTGAGATCTAATCCAGCCTTCATGCCTTTAGGAATTATGCTCGCTCTTTGCAAATTCACTCCAATTCTTTGTAGTGACTAAGTTCTAAACATGATCGATTTTTGGGCATGTGTACTAACGATTGACGAACCATATTTACTTTGGATCTTGGGACTTCAAGAAATTTGTCTCCTCCACAGTGCGCACCCTAAAACTTCTTGATTCGCGAAGTCTGAAGGAATTCAAGGGTTATCACATGTGCACCTTTCATAAATCTGATGGTTTTGAAAAACCTTTTCTTCTTCCAAACGGACCTCTTCCACTCATCCTCCAAACAAAAGGAATTCTTTCTTTTGAAAGTTAAATCTTGCTACCCTTCCTGATCTTTGTAAACTCAAAGTGGTTCGAGCCTTGGCGCACACCTTGCGCTAGTTCTCCTGGGCTTGAGACTTAGAAAATATCCTTCACACTCCTTGTGCTTTCTCACCTTGAGACTTTGGAGTTTCTCGAGAACTTTTAGCGCACTCTTTGCACCCTCCAGAATCATATTCTTCAAAACTCCAACTAAGTCCAGGCCCAATGCACACCTTGCATGGGTTTGTTCTCAAATGTTTCTCTCCACTAAGTGATTGTGCACTCCTTGCACTTCCTCTACAAAGTTTTTTGCTACCTCTTCTGAGCTTCTAAGTCAGACTCAACTTGGCCTTCACACACCTTCCAGGAACTGTTCACTCCTTGTTCCATAGCTCTCAAAAGAGAAATAGTTGAAACTTAAAGAAACATTAACAGTTCCTCTGTCTATCTAAGAAATACATACATATGAGCATAATCAACTGCCACAAACAAATAACATAAAATTCACGCAATGAGATTAGAAATAAGTAACACCATGCATTTGGAATCAAACCTTTATGCTTATATTCATTCAACAAATTATGTATATGGACTCATGCAGTTCTCTACGGATCTCTATAATAACCAAAAACAATAACAATAATATTTGACAACCTCATTTGGGCATAGATTACATATATTTATACATGGAGTGGCTTCTCAAGCCTTCCCTCCAACCTACCTTAGTGTTATCCTATCATAGTTAAAACATTTATCTACTAAGGCTTATTACATTGAATGAGCATTTAAAAAATAGATAAGAGTTGATGCTCAAAATCTATATAATCTTGCAGATAATTAAGACGATTACAATCTCTTGCGATCCTATACAGTGGATCAAGCCTCCAAATATCAAAGGGATTTAATTACAATGGTTTTAAACATCAAAATGATGTGCTCTCCTTGAAATTCAAAACAATTTGAAATGTGCATGCTGGGTGTTGAGCTATCCTTCGCTCGACCTCTCTAGACTGATGACGATGCTCCTGCATCATA
Source organism: Picea mariana (assembly GCA_032191745.1). Classification (NCBI taxonomy): domain Eukaryota; kingdom Viridiplantae; phylum Streptophyta; class Pinopsida; order Pinales; family Pinaceae; genus Picea; species Picea mariana. The sequence continues at coordinate 119,809 of JASDQU010439715.1, read as the reverse complement.
CTCCTCTAGACAAAATATTTATGGAATCCTGTCCATGAGCTCCTGTATTTTTTTTCCATGTTTTTGAATATCAGGTTCAGTTACCCAACTAGCATCCTCTGTTGAGTGATCTTTCCACTTCACCAAGTACTCAAAATAAGTTTTCCTCCTGGTCTTCTTTCCAAATATTTGATCTAGAATTTTCTCCATATTTGGCTTCAATGTTGTGGGAATATGATTTTTCTACTGGATATCCATATGATCATATGATTATCCTATATCATCCATCCTATAAGGGTACATGCCTACAACATTGAATAATGGTGATATTCCAACATTTTTTGGTAGCTCAATTTCATAAGCGTTGGCAACAAATTTTCTGGCAATTTTACATGGCCCTATCTTCTTCATATTTAATCTGTGATATGTTCCCCATGGGAACCTTTCCTTCCTCAAATGTGCTAAAAATTGATCTCCAACCTCGAAATGAATCTCTCTTCTCCTCTGGTCAATTCGACTCTTGTACTTATCGCTGTTATCTTGTAATTGTCTCTTTATCTGATCATGTAGGTTTTTCATTTCTACAACAAAGTCTTCTTCTCCTACACTTCAGAACTCATCATGTCCCAAATTTATTAACTCTGAAATTCCTCTTTGATGCATTCCATACACTATTTGAAATTGAATTTTTCCAGTTCTTTTGTTTGGTGAATCATTATAAGAAAACTCTTCATGGGGTAGAATTTGATCCCACTGATTGTGATGTTCAGTGACCAAGCTTCTCAAAAAATTTCCTAACCTCCAATTTACCACTCCAGTCTATGTGTCTGTCTAAGGGTGATATGATGAACTGAAGGACAAATATGTCCCCAGCTTCTTGCACAGACTTCTCCAAAAGTGTCCCAATAATTTGGTATCTATGTCTGAGACTATACTTTTAGGAAAGCCATGTAATCTTACAACCTCCTTGAAAAATAAATTGGCTATGTGAGTAGCACCACTAGTTTTCTAGCATTGTACGAAATGTGCCATATTTGAGAACCTGTCAACCACTACAAATATGGAATCACTCCCCCTCTAGTTTCTTGGAAATCCCAACACAAAATCCATGCTTATAAACTCCCATGGTCTGTTTGGTATGGGTAATGGTTGATATAGTCCTGCGTTCTACTGCTTTCCTTTTGCATATTGCCAGACTCTACATCTGTCCACAAATTTCTTCACATCGGATCTCATACCTGGCCAATAGTATGAAGAACTCAATTTTTCATAAGTCTTATCATGGCCGAAATTTCCATCCAATCCCCCGCTATGTTTTTCTTTCAACAGATTGTCTCTCATTCAGCATTTCAGAATACATAATTGGCTTCCCTTGAACAACAACCCATCTTGGATCAAATACTCCATCCAATGATTTTTTTTCATTAGCAAAGGGTTTTCACCTGCTTCGTAAACCTCCTTGAAACATGGATCTTCACGATACATCACCTTAAGGTGTTCAAACCCTAAGGTCTCCACCTAGAATTCCTTCATAATCAGACTTCTCCTGCTCAAAGAATAAACAAATTTGTTAGTGTTACCACTAATTTCCTTAATAACAAAAGTAAAATTCCGCATGAATTCTACCCATTTAGCATGTCTTTGGTTCAACTTCTCTTGTCTGGTTATGAACTATAAAGCCAGATTATCACTCTACAAGACAAATTCCTTCGGAATAAGGTAATTCCTCCATTTTTTCAGATCTTTTATTACAACATAAAAATCCTTTTCATACGTTGAGTAACTCCTCTTAGTGTCATTCAAATTCTCACTGAAATAAGAAACATGCTTATTTTCTTGGCTCAATACTGCACCAATGGCTACTCCACTTTCATCACATCTCACCTGAAATGTCTTCTTGAAATATGGCAGAACCAGAATCAGTTGTTCTGTGATCTTATCTTTTAATACTTTGAATCCTTTTTCAGCTTCTACTGTCCAATTAAAAAATCAATGATTTTTCTTTATGGTGTCTAGTATGTGTGCACAAATGTTACTAAAATTATTGATGAATTTCCTATAAAAACTTGCTAACCCATGAAAACTTATTACCTCAAACACGCTTCTTGGAGAAGGCCATTCTTTGATTTACCTCACCTTCTCTAGATCCATCCTCAACTCATTTGAAGAGGTAACAAAACCCAAGTATATGAGTTATGTCTTCATGAAATAACATTTCTTTAGATTTATCAGTATCTTCTCTTGATGCAGTCTTCTGAACACCATATTTAAATGCCTCAAGTGCTCTCCTTTAGTCCCACTGAATATTAAGATATTATCCAAATAGAAAATTACAAACTTACCTATAAAATATTTGAGTACTTCATTAATCAATCTCATGAATGTGCTCATGTAATTTGTTAAGCCAAATGGAATAACAAGCCACTCATACAATCCTTCATTCATTTTGAATGTTGTCTTTCATTCATCTCCTTCTCTCATTCTTATATGATGATAGCCACTCTTCAAGTCTATCTTAGAAAACAAATTTGCTCCACTCAAGCCATCCATCAAATCATCCATTATGGGTAAAGGAAATCTATACCTAATGGTTGTCTTGTTGATGGCTCTAAAATCTATGCAAATTCTCTAGCCTCCATCTTTCTTTGGACTTAACACAGTTGGTATTGCACATGGACTCAAGATTTCTCTAACCAAACCTTTATCCAACAACTCTTGGACTTGATTCTTGACATCTTCATTCTCTTGAGGTGTCAACCTATATGCTTCTTTATTTGGAAAACTCACTCTTGGAATAAGGTCAATGTGGTGATGGATACTCTTGATGGGTGGTAAAGAATGATGTAACTCATCTACCACGATATGAACAAAATTATCCAACAATTCCTTCATCTCTACATGCATATCATCCACAAAATTTTTCGTAAGGATGAATTTGGGCTTCCTCACCACAACAAACTTCATCTCTTGTTCGTTATTGACTTCGTTCAAGAGTTTCTTACCACTCATGAGAAGTATGATAGGACTAGCCTCTTCCTTCACTCCCTTATCTTCTATTGGCAGCAACATATGCTTACAACCATTCTTATTAAGGGTGTAAGTATTTTTCCTCCCATCATGTATGATATTTTTGTCATACTTCCATGGTCTTCCCAACAGAACATGGCAAACATCCATAGGTATGAAATCACACAAAATCTCATCCTTATAACCACCTAGTTTAATATCAACACTGCATTTTCGACTTACTATGACTTGGTGTCCCTTCTATAGCCACGATACCTTGTATGGGTTTGGATGTGCAGCCATTTGCAGCTCCAACATTTTCACCATTTCGATGGATACTAGATTATCAATGTTCCCACTATCTATAATCACTTTGCATACCCTGTCTTTAGTCTTGCAAGTAGTCTCGAACAGACTGTTTCTATGAACTGGCTCTTTTGCATGTTTCTCTAGTTTTATGAGAACTTTCCTCATCATGAGAAATCCTCCTTCTTATGCTACTTCTTCCTCAACATTCCTCTTCTGTTCTTCATAAATGTGATATTCTCCACCTCTATCTTTCTTCTTCTCAGTACATTCCCAAGACATATGCTGTGTCTTTCCACATGCATAACATCTAACTTATCCTCTTCTTCCTCTTACTCTTCCTAGAGAAAAGGAGTTTCTTATACCATATTGTCCCCCTCGTGAACCTCCTCATCTTTCTGTATTGTTGTGATACTTTCCAACTTCATCTCTGGGTTTCTAGAATTTGTCTTATAAAATTCCTCTACCTTTGTTTGGAGTCTTTCCTCTGTTCTTTTGGCTTTGCTTCCTGACCAAATTTTCCTCCTCTTTTAGTGCCACCCATTAATCATCCTTTATAGTCCTTACTGTCATCATATTTATTTCATATTGAATATCATACCTCAAGCCATTTATATATTTGGTATTTTTTTATTCATTGTTCTCTCGATGCCGTGCTATGATGTTTAACCCATAAAATTCTTCAGTGTACTCTTTCACTGACAAACCCTTCTGCCTTAGGTTTTGAAAATTCCTAAATAGATTTATCTGGTAATATTTGGGTATGAATTTATCTTTTAACTTAGCTACCATTCTATCCCAACTCTTAATTTTTTGTTTACCTTTGCACCTTCTGTCAGCTTGCAGTTCGTCCCATCATAGCGCTTCATGTCCCTTTAGTCTGGTCACAACGTGCTACACCTTCTTTTCATCATATATGTCCTTGTAATCTAAGTACTTGTCCAAAGCGCTTATCCAGTCCAACATCTCCTCAACATATAATTTTCCTTCATACATTGGGACCTCTATTTTTTCTCTAGCTCCCATTTTAACAACAACTCTCAATAATTGTTCTTTTGCAGCTTGTTCTCCTACCGCTTCTTTCGTTTCAACTTATTCACTCTAAAATTTGTTGATTTCACCAACATCATGTTCTCTTCTCTGTGTTGTATCCATGGCATCTAATCAAGCACATATTTGTCTCATTTGCTCTTCCATTGCTGGATTTTGTACACATTTGTCTCTATGTTTCCTTGGTGGCATAGTACCAAGTTATTCTTCAAACAAACCACAATTCAGGCTTTGATACCAATTCATGAAAACCCCCACCCATGCCCTGGGGTCTGTGCAACCTCTAGGTCTAAGGATCGTTCACACTAAGGAGCTGAATTATCTCTTGGGCTCTTGTTAAGCCATTGAAACTCTCTACCACATGCCTTTACACTTATCCCAATGCACAAATTCAAGTTTGTGAGGGTCTTGTCACTTCAACAGAGAATTCCACGTGACCTCGGGCCATAAACTTAGGCTAAGACTTTGAATGGTGAGAAATATGAAACTCTAGAGATCTACACTTCAGGAGTTCCAACAACAACACCCTACGGTCCTCCCAAACGCTGAATTTAAGAACATCCAAACAATGACAGGGATCAAAGGTTCACAATACACATTGAGATCCGTGGCTCACAAATATTTTGGGACTCTGGGATTCGATAGTTTTACCCACTCCAACATGAAATTCCTTTGAATGCGTGAACTATGAATTAGCATATCAGATGGTTGTCATCTGCCCCATATCAATGATCATCATTTACTTCGCACTATGGACTTTGGATCTTTTCATGAAAAAACTCTTCAGAAACCTCCAGAGTGTTGAACTGGTGAAGGACTGGGTCTACAGTCCATGCGTCCCTCTAAATGAATGGTTGATATTTACTCTGACCTTCGCACCTTTAGGAGTTCCTCTCTCTCTTTGGAACTTCACTCCAATTCTCTGGAGTGACTAATTTTCGAACATGCTCGATAAGTGGGCACATGTACTCATGATTAATAGCCCATATTTACTTTGTATCCTAGGACTTCGGGAAATTCATATCCTTCACAGTGCACACCCTAAAACTTATGGATTCACGAAGTCCAAAGGACTTCAAGGGTTATCACCTGTGCACCTTTCCAAAATCTGACGGTTCTGTAAAACCTTTTCTCCTTCCGAACGGACACCATACACTCTTCCTCCAAACAAACGCAATTCTTTCTTTTGAAAGTTAAATCTCACTACCCTTCCTTATATTTTCCAACTCTAAGTGGTTCGAACCTTTCCACACACCTTGCACTACTTCTCCTAGGCTTGAGACATAGAAAATATCTCATGCACTCCTTGCACTTTCTCACCATGAGACTTTGGATTTTCTAGAGAAATTTTAATGCACTCTTTTCACTCTCCAGACTTAGATTATTCAACACTCCAACTGAGTGCAAGTCCAATGCACACCTTGCACGGGTTTTTTCTCAAACGTTTCTCTCCACTGAGCGATTTCGCACTCCTTTCACTTCCTCTATAAAGTTTCATGCTACCTCTACTGAGCTGCTAGTCAGACTTGACTCAGCCTTCTCAAACCTTATGGACATGGTGCACTCCTTGCACCAGAGATCTTAGAAAAGAAACAATTGAATCTTAAAGAAACATTAACAACTCCTCTATATAACTATGAAATACATACATATGAGCATAATCAAACGTCACAAACAAATAACATAACATTCAATCAATGAACTCAGAAATAAGTAAAACCATTCATTTGGGATCAGACCTTTGTACTTATATTCATTCAAAAAAGTATGTACATGGACTCATACCATTCTCTGTGGATCTCTATAATAACCAATAACAATAACAATAAGATTCAGTAGCCTCGTTTTGGAATAGATTACATATATTTCTAAATGGAGTGACTTCTCGATCCTTCCCTCCAACCTGGCTTAGTGCTATCCTATCACACCTAAAATATTTATCTACTAAGGCCTATTACATTGAATGAGAATTTACAAACTAGATAAGAGATGATGCTCTAAATTTGTACAATCCTATAGATAATTAAGATGATTACAATCTCTTGGGATCCTATACAATGGCTCAAGCCTCCAAATATTAAAGGGATTTAGTAACAATGGTTTTAAACATCAAAATGATGTGCTCTCCTTGAAATTCAAAACAATTTGAAATGTGCATGTTGGGTGTTGAGTTGTCCTTCACTCTCCCTCTATAGACTGATGACGATGCTCCTGCATCATTTTTGCATTTAGTTCGGAAGGTTAATGTTGGGGTGAGGTTTATATATGATAAATAAATTAATTTTATAATTAAAAATTAATCAATTTAATGATGATGGTGATGGTTAACGTTCATTGAGATCAAAATCAGTTTATCATACCTTTAAAAAAGCAAGCTATTACTTGTATTTATTTAAAATGTTATTTCGATGCTTGAAAACCTTTAAGAGAAGCATTCCAAGTGTTGGAAATATAACTGAGAGGGGGGGGGGTGAATCAATTATGTATATAAGCTTGAAACTTTTGTTTTTATTTTTTGATTCATTCCAGATTATTATTTAATGTGTTATTGATAACTTAGCATGCATATATATACAATATTTGATCAATCACACAGAATAAACAAAGACATTGATTTTCATGAGGAAACCCATAAGGGTGAAACCTCTTCTTCTTAGGATGTCAATCAAGCTCCAAATTTTATGTACATCTCAATATTTGAGCTCCAACTCAAATATGAGGCTACAACCTATGATAGAAAGATACAACTTGCAGAGAGCACCAACTCTCAGATTTCTCTAGCACCAAATAAATGGAAGAACCAACTCCTAGGTTTCTCTAGCACCCACTAGATGGAAGCACCAACTCCCAAAATATCTTCTATCACCAACTAGAATTTAGAGGACTGCAATCCTCCCTAGCACCACCCTACCACCTTGAATGAATATTAAAAAACTTTACTTAATTTATCTGTCTCTGATATGGTCTATTACAGCTCCATGTCTCCTCTACCTTCTTCAACTTCTATACTCTGTTATGCTTCTGCGTCATTCAGCTTCTATGCTCTTCTCTTTTTCCTCCTGTGCTCAACACCACATTGTTCATCTTCTCTTCTTCCTTTTATACTCTATGTTTCCTATGCATACTCTTTACTACGCCACGAATCTCCCCATCAGATTATTCACTGCGTCTCCTCCTGCCCACATGCATCACCATCGAAAAAACATGCTCTCTTTTATGCTCTACATGTCTTTCTAACATCGAGTCCTCTTCCTAATCATGCAAACTCTTCATCTTCCCTGGCGGTTATTCTAAATCCGTTCATCATTAGCGGGCGTTATCATGAGATTCTCTAGCTTCTATGGCAGTCATAACTCTTGGTATTCTCTGGTAGTTACAATCAGTCGTTTTTTTCTTCTTTGGCTTCTAATCCCCTTCCTTCATGTGACCACCGATGGTGACCAAATGCCTATTCAAAAGGCACTTCCCAATCTCAGTCTAGTGAGTGCTAGCTCCATTTCATAATATTACCTTAGGTGAAGATCTCATGTGACCACCCGATTGTGGGTGCATCCAAAGGAGGTTTGAGGGAAACCCTCTTTTCACCCCGCAATTCACTACAGATCTCCACGTGTCCTTTCTCCAAAACTGTGGTTTCGATTGCAGACCGCCTTCAACATTGTAAAGTTCATGCACCTTCAATCCCCACAATGAGAAGGGACTGTTGATATCATGATCTTGACGGTGCTCCCGAACTGACGGATCATATCTAACCTTCTTAAATCAATGACTTCCGGCCTTCTGGTCTTTGGGAGTTTAAACTCTCAAATCTCGCTTTTCCCATATGACAATATTTTGGAGTTGGTGATCTGCAAACACATGTCCTCCCTAATCGAAGGCTTTGCCTTTACATCGGGGATTTTACCTCTCAACTAGNCATATCTAACCTTCTTAAATCAACGACTTCCAGCCTTCTGGTCTTTGGGAGTTTAAACTCTCAAATCTCGCTTTTCCCATATGACAATATTTTGGAGTTGGTGATCTGCAAACACATGTCCTCCCTAATCGAAGGCTTTGCCTTTACATCGGGGATTTTACCTCTCAACTAGATCAAAGGTCCTGTGTCCCCTTTCTCGATCAATGGTTAAGATCTGCTTCGCTACTCCGGGCTTTGGTGATTTCAATTCTCAACCTTCACATTCTCGCAGAACGCTTTTAGTTGGAGTTCAAAGAAACCTACCATGTGTCCTCCTCAAATCAACAGTCCTTATTTACTTTAGGAATTCAACCTTTTGGAGATTCAACTCCTCTACACTTTCTTTCTCCCAGAGCATTTCACCCAGAGTACATGATACGTTGACGTGTGTCTGCCTACAGATCGACGGTCCTCAGCTCCTTCGGCTCTTCAAAACTTTAGGATGATCACTTCTTCATTCTCCTCTGGAGTGGTCACCTATTGAATAATTCATAGGTGGTGGAGACCGCTTGTTGTTGGTTAACACTTCCAATGAACTAGATCAACGGTTGAGAATGCACCCGAAGTGATCTTCAGATCGGATGGCTGAGAGCGACTTCGGAACTTCGTCCTTTGGGACTTCAGGAATTTTAACATTTTTTGGTGATGA
>JASDQU010439715.1:95190-109592 GCA_032191745.1 Picea mariana | reverse complement strand
GACGAAAATTCCATTGATGGAATTCTCAATCGTTTTTCCCCATTTATCCTATCCTTCATTAATTCAATCTGATGGTTGTTGTTCCTATGGATCGGTGATCCAACATCCATTATCAATCTTCCTCTTGAGATTCAAATCTCTTGACTTAGAAGGATATCTAAGTGTTCACGGGTCTTGACCTTTTCTCCTCCTGCGAGTCCATCTCTTGGACCTCATCTATACTTCTGGAAACTGCTATCTCTTCTGAGATGTCTCGTCTTTTGTGCTCTCGAGGTTTGGGTCATTGTTGTTCTTGGCATGAATGAAAAGCACATGCTTCCTGTAAACATGCAAACAATCTCCCCCTTTGGAATTGATGGCAACCCTGAAAGGATGCACTATTTTTCTTAGACCTCCAACCGTAGCATACATACAACACCTTTTTCTCCCCCTTTGACATCAATGTCAAAGAAAACGGAGAGTCACTCTATGCTCCCCCTGATCAAATATACTAGGAGCACTCTCCCCATGATCAGATAAACTATTTTAACTTGATAATAGGGTCACTCCCAACTTCTGGCGTAGATACTCAAACTGAGCTTTTGAAAGTGGTTTAGTGAAGATATCAACAATCTGATCTTTGGATGGAATATAATGCAAAGAAATAATAGTGTTAGTTACCATTTCCCTCAAGAAGTGATACTTGATGGGTATATTCTTGGTCTTGGAGTGAAATAAAAGATTCTTTGACCAAGAGGGGGTGTATGTAACATCCCATTCTTGCGTGCACTGAGCGAACTTATTCTTTGAGAACACTTGCTTGCAAGTGATCCAGATTATTATACTATTAGTCATTTGATTATGATTATGAGGCATTATAGATATGATGATATGTTATTTTTTTGTATTGACATAGACATGTGTTATTGACTCAGTTATTTTGAGTGTGTAGGACTTTGGACCTCGAGGATGCAGAGGCATCGATGAAACCCCTTAGACTCCAGATCGAGTCAAGGAGTGGACTATTGGGTTTTGATTGTTGTTGATATGACATATGTACATATGATTACATGTTATGATGATTGATTATTATTGCTGACATGATCCATTGATTATGCAGGCTAACAATAGCTTGTCGACTATACTCACATGTGGAGTAGAGGGGTCACACATGACAACCAGAGACTTTGAGGGAGAGCTGTGGTGATCCGGATTATTTTCAGCATGAAATGAGAGCGGGGATATAATAAAGAAATGCAAAAAGATATCATAGATATTCAATAATATAATAGAAATGTATCAGAGATGCAACCATAAACACAGATATACAATAATACATGATTTTTATTAATGAAATAAATGTACAGAGACTGTAAAAATACAGAGTGAAAGACTTGCTAGAATGCTGGCAGCTTGTCTCTGAGAAGAGATGTGATGGCTACTCACATTGCAAGAAGATCATTACAATGAGGCTCTGAAAGCCTTTTTACAATAAACAGGAATTCCCAAAACCCTAGACATCCAAAAACCTAACCCTAGGAGATGAAGCGCCAAAAGCCATGTGGGCCCTGTTTGGGTAAGTTAGTACATTAACTTCCCGAGGTCGTAACTTTTGAATACGAGCTCTGTTTTAGGCGTATGATAGCTCGTTGGGAATGCATCATCGAGGATATTCATTTTGGGGTCTCAATCATGCCGTAGGATATCAATGAGAATCTCGATCTTGAAAAAAATTCATTTGGGCCCTCAAATTGGACTCGGAAGTTAAAAACTGCTAAAAATAGTAAATTGCCAGAAAATTGTTTTGGGCCAGTTGAGAAAGGTAGGTGGCCACCGATATCCACCTGGATCAATCCTACCTCCTTAGGAAGCACTGGTCTCCATTGCGTTGAGTTCCCGGGGGAGAGGGAAAATCGTTTGCTGAATCTGCATCTTGGTGAGCTGCTTGCCTTGCTGGAGACGTCACGCTGCTCAGTTTGTGGAAGTTTGTCATGAACCTGTTAAGGCCGAGGTTTTTCAACAAGTCAGGCTACATGAGAGGACGATGTGTAGAAGGAATCTTTACACTTTGTTGTAACCTTGTCGACCTGCTTCTATTGGATAGAAGGTGCTTGGGGCGAGGCTGTAGTGGTTCCAATGTCCTTATGTTCCCCTTTTGAACATATTGTGAAGAAGCTGAATTTTTTAGTATGAGATACTACCTTGCGACTCTTTTTAGTTGGAACAGTAGTTAGAACTACGTTTGGTATTCTATAGATATGACCCCCTAAAGTAACAATGACACTACGTGGTCGAGACTCATAAACAACATGGCGTCTCCACATATATGGTTGGCCCAAGAGAAAATCACATAAATCCAATGGGGAAACATCACATAATACCTCATCCTTGAAGGGTTGGATGTCATATGATAATCGACATTGTTAGTTGACATGGAGATCTCGTCCTTGGCGAAGCCACCCGATGTTGTATGGATGCAGGTGTGATGTTTTCGACAATCCCAACTGGTTGAAAACCTCTGCTGAGATGAGGTTCTTCTAGATTACACTATCAACAATAAAATGCAATGGGGTCCCCTTCATCCACATATGTGAATGAAAAAGGCACTCCCCCTCTTCAGGATATGTTGGTTTTTCTAGTTGAATTGTTGCGGTCGCGAAAATAGCAGTAGGGTCTGCATCAATGATCTGTCCTTTACCAGTATTTTCAGAATCAAATTCTGAATCTGGGTTCGACTCCTTGTCTTTGATCTCAGCCACCAATGACTTTTTTGAGAGACATTCATCAATGTTGTGCCAGGGGATTTTGTGGAAATCGCACCATTTTGCGATGTCCTTCTTTGTCTTCCCGTGACCCATATTTTCCTCTGGCTTGGACTGGTTTTCGGGAGACTATTTGTTAGGGTTGTCTTTATCAAAATTTGGTTGTTGTGGATTTGAAAACCTTAACTCTCATTTGTTCTAGTGCTTAAATTTCTGCTCAATTTTAACATCATATCGATAAGTAGCGTCGTGTGATGAGATGTCCAGAAAATCCATTTCAGTCTGGATGTATCTGTGTAGAGCCCCATGGTATTTCAGAACCAAATTTCATTCGGAGTCTTTGATACCCTGCTTGGTGCACAAGGTATGGAAGGTATTGGTGAACTCTGGAACTACTTGGCCCCTCTCTTTCCACAGTGTGGTCCATCTCATGTACTGGTCCTCATAGTTTCCAACAGGGTAATATTGTTCCTTTACCGCATCCACAAAAAAATCCCAAGTGGGCTCGGCCCCATATATTCCAGGCTCCTCTATGGAGCTCTACCTCCAGTAAGTTTCCCACCAATGTTTGACATGGGGGAGATCTTTAAGGAGTGTGAAGGTGATCTTTTCTCTGTCAGAAAAATTGTGAACAGATAAATAACCTTCTAGCAGGTTTAACCATTTATCTAGGGCATCCACATCTATTTGACCTTCAAATATAGGAATATCAAAATTGACCTGTACCTTAAAAGGAAAGGTTCCTCCAAAGTGGCCACTTGATAAAGATGTACCTGATGCTATCGGGAGGCATTAAAGGATGTGGGAAAAATTCTCCATCATTTCGTCCCTCTGACGTGTGAGAGCTTCCTCAAGCAACAGACTTATAGGATCGTTTGCTCCATCATTTTTATTTTCTTCCACCATTGAGGTTTTATTGGGTGTGCGAGAGCGATTGTCCTCAAGAGAGGCAAAATCGATACCCAAATTGCTATACTCGGACCTTGTTGGGGACATGCACTGAAAAATCATCAAGAGCAGTCTGCTCTGATACCACTGATCCAGATTATTTTTGGCACGAAATGAGAGCGGAGATATAATAAAGAAATGCACACAGATATCGCAGATATTCAATAATATAACAGAAATGTATCAGAGATGAAACCATAAACACAAATATACAGTAATAAACAATTTCTATTAATGAAAGAAATGTACAGAGACTGTAAAAATACAGAGTGAAAGACTCGCTAGAATGGTGGCAGCTTATCTTTGAGAAGATATGTGAAGGCTACTCACATTCGCAAGAAGATCATTACAATGAGGCTCTGAAATCCTTTTTACATTAAAAATGAATTCCAAAATCCCTAGACATCCAAAAAACTAACCCTAGGAGATGAAGCGCCAAAAGCCATGTGGGCCCCGTTTGGGTAAGTTAGTACATTAACTTCACGGGGTCGTAATGTTTGCATACAATCTTCGTTTTAGGCATATGATAGCTCATTGGAAAGGTATCGTCAAGGAGATTCATTTTGGGGGCTCAATCATGTAGTAGGATATCATTGAGAACCTTTATCTTGAAAAACCTTCATTTGGGCCCTCAAATTGGACCTGGAAGTTAAAAACAGCTAGAAATAGCAAATTGCCAAAATTGCCAGAAAACTATTTTGGGCCAGTCAGAAAAGGTAGGTGGCCACCGATATCCACCTAGATCATGTGGACAACAACCCTGCCACAACATACTAGCACTCCCATCATGGCTCAAACTGTAGGTTAATGATTACCTAGTTCACAAAGACCCATGATGTTGTGAGGGCAGACTGTGATAGTCACTCATGATGATTCTAAGGGGTGTGCAATAAGGAAGGGGCCTTATTCCTTAGAGTCCCTTAGTCTTCCACAAGATCACCTGGAAGAGTATTGACTCTAGGGGTTTTTGATGTCTACCAAGTCATTCAAGAGGCAAGTGGCACCCTTGGAGCACGTAGTGCGTCGTGAAGGGCACGTCGCGCAAGGAAAATGGAAAGAGGCGACTGGTACCCTTGGAGAACCTAGTGCGTCCTGAAGGGCACATCACGATTTCAATGGGTATGTGAATAAACCTAGTTGGCCTTAAAATGAATGATGGGATAAGTAAGATTTAAAATAAACAATTTCCCTAATAAAAATGTCACCCAACCTAGGAAATTAAAATCAAGGTCTAAGTGATACTTGTGGTAAAAAATAATATAATCATACTTAAACATGTGACGAGAAGGGGGTAATAAATTCAATTAATTTATTAAAATCAAATTATATTGAAGGATTAAAATTTTAAAAGGGAGTTGATTTTTTTTTTACATATGCTAATTAAAATTTACTAATTAAAACGAAAAAGAGGTAAAAGGTGATTTTTCTACACTTGCTAATTTGAGTTTTAGTTAAGAAGGGAAAAGAGGGAAACTTAAAAAAATAGGAAACTAAGGGAAAAAGGGGGAAACATAAAGAAAAAGGGAAGGGTAAGAAAAAGGTCGATTGTCTGACATAGTAAGGAATCTTTCCTTAAGAACCTTCTAAAATTCAACTCAACTAGGAATTTAGAAAGGGCGTAAGTCATTTAAAATGTGTAAGGGAATATGGGGACACCTAGGAGCGATTTTAGGAATTCTTTTAGGTGGGTGAGGGAAATAGGAGTAATTAAATAATTAATGAAATTAATTTCTAGTGAAACTAGGGGGATGGGTGACATGTGTACAGGGAAGGTTTTTCTGATTTAAATTAATGAAAAATAAATTAAGTGGTAATTTGGGAAATAAATCACTTAGAAACTCTATAAAAAGGATGGAGTAGGAGGCGTATGGATATGATCTTTTATGCGTAACGTTACGCTGCAGAAGTTTTGTCTTGACTGACTTATCTTGTGGGAGTTGGGATGCCGAGCTCGGGTAACGAATGGTAGCTCGATCTTGCGAGGAAAGCTGGTTGCTAGTTGTTATTTGGTTTAGTGTGTGTGGCCCCTTTGTGGCTCGGGGGCTAAGGGGGAAGAAGAGTACCCCTAGCATTGGATGGTAGGTATCAGTGAAGTCTCATCGGTCAACAAGCAGGAGATGGATGGAGCACATGCAGGACAACGTCTCAGAGTTGTCACCTTGGGCTATGATACACATGCTTTTATTTTGAATGGTAGATTAATATTTTTCTCACAATTTCGTTACTGTACTTCTATTGTGTAAAAAAAAAATGTGTTTTACTCAACATTTTTAATCGAGAACTTAAAGTCATCATAGATTTACGCTCACTGCATTGAATTGATTTCCTAGCAACCGATACCCAATTGATATGAATGATCTGTTTTGTTTTATTCATTATTATGAAGATATTTTTCTTTATCTTTTGTCCTCAGCCCTATATCATCATTCCATGCCTGAGAAGTAGGCTAGGAGCTGAATCGACGGTCGTCACTTCGTGCATAGCGACCTATAGATTTTTATGCCCTGCTTTTCTGTGTGTGGATGATGAGCGAAGGATGTTTTTTCCCAATTGTCTACCCCTATTGATTATTCCTATTTGATTGATTGTGTTGCGCCTTCTTGCGATTGACTACCTCTGAATATTGTTTATCTTTTCTCCCTGCAAGCATTCAACCATGAAATTGTTTTCCTCTGCAATTTATTACATTTTGATGGTGAAATTGCTCTGCATCTTTAATCCATCTAGCCTGTGATTTTCCTGTGCAAATTAATACAATTGATGGTGAATTTTACCCTATGAATTTACCCTTTGTTTATGCATTTATAGACTGCGAATTTATCCTTCATTGCACAACAATTTTTATTTTTGACAGTAGTCACTTATACGCTTTAAAATGAGAATGGACAACGTTTTTCTATCTTATTACTGAGCTTGAATATTCTTGATAGTGTTTCATTTACTTTTATCGAATGTTATTTCTTATGTTAAACAAAACAAATTTCATTATTAAAACTCAACGATTTTGAATGATAACACACAGGAACAAAATGCTTGGCAACGATGATAAAACCCATCTAGTTGTAGACAATAAACACCCTCTACACAGTTCTTAATCCATGATTGTTTTGGCAGAAAGAACGATTTCTAGTCCATGATTTTATTGACACTTTGCACAGTTTCTGCTCCATGATTTATTGGCATAATGCATATTTTTTATCTCTGCGATTATCACTGTGAATACTGACTTTATATCTGTGTCTTATATCACTACAAATTTGTGTATCTGCATTTCGTATCACTATAAATTTTGACAGTGTGAGTGTATATAGATTATAATTGTGTTTTATATCTATGATATTTGTATATCTGTGTTTTATATATATGATATTTATATATCTGCATTTTATAATTGTGATGCCCTTAAATTTCATTTATGAAAGACAACGTTGTCTGGAATGTCTGGCATTTCTGGAATGTCTGCGTTGTAATATGGAATGTCTGTGAATTCAATGGATACCATAACCCTAAATATTAAACAACAAATGGGATCATTGAGTGGGCCAAGCGGATTTAACACTGCCTCTTTTAATGGCAGTGAATCCTCTTTTCTGTGGTTGCTAGCTAGCATTAATTAAACTGACAGACAACCAATGCCTTATTTATTTTTGGGAAAYGGTCTTAACTCTGGGTTGGAATTTAACAGAGGTACAAAAACAAGATCGGACATTCTCTCAWCTTTGATTGTTGTTTACAGTGAATTTCATAATTTTGACATCGATTTTCACCTTCGTTGCATTTTAGACGTCAAAATTTTGTTGTGTTGATGGCGTTCACCTTTTTAAAAAGGGGTGATTTCTCTTTCTTTGTCAATTATATTTTTTTTTAGATGGCTTTCACCTTTAATTAAATGATGGCATCCACTTAGCATTCACTTTTACTCACCCTTTAATCATAACTGATGGCAGTCACCTTCATTGTTGTTAATTATAAATACTAGTATCCACCTCCAGTGTTAATATAGTCATAAATATTGGAATTCATATTGTGATGGAATCCCATCCAAAAATTGATGATGAACCTTAAGATTTAAGTTTTCTTTTTAAACTTGTACCATGTGGCTTATGGTAGTATTCACCTTATTTACACCTTCAATGCTTGTGGCTGGGGAAATCCCCCTTGTCACCTATGGATTGTTATGTTACCCCTTTTAAAGAATGCATCACCTTAGGTGGTCACTAATTTAGGTTACCTCGTGCGATGATGTCTAGTTTAGTAATTAAATTTGTTGCACCAATAGTAATGGATATAGGCAAGTGCACACAAATATTGCAGTATCCAGAGTGATAGTAATAAATGGAGTGGGTGTGCCAAGTTAAATGAATGATGCCTTGTGTCCGATCCTAAATTGGTTCTTGTTGTTTTGTGGCTTAGATTTTCTTGCGCAGTCCATGTTGATGATGAGATGGATTAGAAGTTAGATTTCTTGTGCGCATAAATTTAGTGTGAGTAATGATAGTCTCTAGATGCCTCACGCATAGGGAAACAATGATGTAAGGAATGATTTTAGAGGCCTTAGAATACTTGCGGGTGATAAGTTTTTAAGTTGTGTTCGATTGTGAGACCTTAGATCTTGCGTAATGAATTAATTGATGATATTCTCGTGCCTCAACTCTAGGCGATGATTAATTTGTCTTTGCATTTAGTTTTCCTTACGCATCTTGTGTGTACAGTCGTTCACCTTAAGCCTTCACATATGTAGTCATGTGATGGGTTAGAAACCTGGCGTGCCTCGTCATCATACTAACAAGAGAGGAATTTACAAATTTTATTGCGCCATGAATTTTTTAACAAGGGACTGTAGTAGACTACAGACTACTTGCATAAAACGAAATGTTAATGTTAGATGTTGAGTTCTGCGAATGATTCCTCGGGAGCCATGCTCTTGATTTTTTATTTGTCCTTTAACACAATTTTTTTTTTGACCTGTTGTATGTAGCTTGTTGTCATGAGCGAGGGTTGTTACAGTTACCTATTCCCTCAAGAAGTGATACTTGATGGGTATATGATTGGTCTTGGAGTGAAATACAACATTCTTTGACACACTAATTACACTAGTATTATCACAATGAATTGGGATCGGTGCATTATACGTTACCTCTAAGTCTGCAAGTGTATGAATTATCCATAATACTTGGGTACAACAAGTGGCAGTTGCAATGTATTTATCTTCTGTAGTCGATAAGGAAATGGATACTTACTTCTTGCTCAACCATGCTACAAGAGAATCTCCTAGGAAGAATGAACCTCCACTTGTTCTTTTCCTTTCATCTACGCAGTTAGCCCAATCAACATCTGAATAGACTAATAGTTGGAAATCCTAATTTCGAGGATAGCATAGGCCATAGTTCATTATTCCTTTCAAGTATCTGAATATTCTTCTGATAGTTAACATATGACTATTTAGGCGCAGCCTAATACCTTCCTACCATTCCAACAACATGGATTATGTTTGGATGGGATGCTGTGATGTACAATAGGCTACCTATCATAGACCTATATGAAATTTGATCAACATCAGGTGAGTCATCATCCTTTCTTAAATTGCATCCAGTGACCATAGGTGTGCTCATAGGTGTAGAATCTTCCATTTGAAACCTTTTCAACATTTCTCTTAGATATTTCTCCTGAGAAATAAATATTCCTTCCAACCTCTGAGTAATTTGCAGACCAAGAAAAAATTGCAGTTCCCCTATCATAGACATTTCAAATTCAGACTACATGGTAGAAGCAAACCATTGTACCAATGAAGCATTATTTCTTCCAAAGATGATGTCATCTACATAGACAAACACAAAGAGTAGATCATTACCCTCTATTTTGATATATAGATTGTTGTCAATTGTTCCTCTCTTGAACCCTTTGTCTTGATGATACTTATCCACTCTATAATACCAGGCACGAGGAGCTTGTTTGAACCCATACAAGGCTTTTTTCAGCTTGCAGACAAAGTCAGGGTTATCTAACAGTTGGAAACCCTCTGGTTGTTCCATATAGACTTCTTCTTTTAGATCTCCATTTAGAAAATCTGACTTGACATCCATTTGGTATAATTTAAACTTTTCATGACATGCATAGGCAAGAAATATTCTAATAGCTTCTAATCTTGCTACGGGCGCAAATGTTTCATCAAAATCCAGTCCTTCTATTCGAGCATATCATTTGCAGACCAATCTAGCCTTATTTCTTAGAATATTTCCTTGCTCATTCATCTTGTTTTTGTAGACCCATTTGGATCCTATTACATTTTTATTTGTTGGCCTAGGAATGAGTTCCCAAGTGATATTCTTTTCAATCTGGTCCAGTTCCTCATTCATTGATTTTAACCAATTTACGTCTTCACTGAATTCATTAAAGTTTCTAGGTTCCACCATGGATATGAAGGCTATATGTGATTGCTCGGTGTCTTTGATTATCCTTCTCCTGGTTTGTACACCTTTGTCTTTCTCACCAATTATCTGACTTACAAGATGATTCTTTCGAGTAATTATAGAGGAAGTATTTGATGTTGATTGTTGTCTTGACTCTTCTTGTATGGGTGTCTCTTCTCCACCTGATTCATCATCTTCTTGTGAATCTGATATTTGTTGTTCTTTATCTTCATTATTCTCATCATATTTTTCATATGGCTTAGTGCTTATTCTCTGTTAATCTTTTACAGGAGCTTCTTCATCAATTTGAACATCAATACAATCTACTAATTTATGCATTCTTTTATTAAAGCATCTGTATCCTTTACTATTCGTTCCATATCCTAAGAAGATACCTTCATAAGCTATACTATCAAATTTTCCCAGATGATCATCATTATTCTTGATGTAGCATTTACTTCCAAATACTTTGAGGTGTTTGATTGATGAAGGTCATCCAAACCAAAACTCATATGGAGTTTTATCACTGTTCGGCCTTAGATGCTCTTTGTTTAGAATATGAGCAGTCGTGTTAACAGCCTCCACCTGGAAGGTTTGTGAAATTTCCCTTTCACTCATCATAGCCCTTGCCATCTGCTGAATTGATCTATTTTGGCATTCTACAACTCCATTTTTTCGAGGAGTACCTCGAATAATTMTTTGAAATCTCTTGACAAAAATTCTCCTCCCCTATTTGAGTGAATTGMCTTTAACTTCCTTCCTGTGCGATTCTCAGCTAATGCCTTAAACTTTTTGAACTTCTCAAACGCATCAAATTTTTCTCTCTGAAAGGAAACCCACGTAAGTCTGGATAAGTCATCAATGACTAGCATAAACTAATGTTCTCCTCCAGTTCCTTCCTTTCGCGATGGTCCACACAGATCCATATGAACAATTTGAAGTGGTTTCTGTGAAGATGTGAAACTCTTTGATTTGAATTGAGAATGAGTCAACTTCCCCACGTGACAGGATTCACATATAGAGTTATTAGGCTTAGTTATTCTTGGAAGGTCTTTCACAACGCCTTCATTATTCAGTTTGACAATATGATCAAAATTCAGGTGTCCAAGCCTTCCGTGCCATAACCAACTTTCATCAAGTTTTCTTAAGTGATGTTTCTCCTTATCTTCCTTCACAACATATACATTGTTTTTAGTTCTAACCTGTTTTGTAATCAACTCTCTTGTGTTTATTGTCTTTATTTTACAATTCTTGGCTGTGAAAGTGACTTCACATCCCTTGTCACATATATGAATGACACTAAGAAGATTATTCTTTAAACCATCAACAAATAATACATCTTGAGATTTGCTTCTTCCATTACTTAAGCTTACTAGACCTTTACCTATGATCTTTCCTGGAGCATCATTTCCAAAGGCCACATTCCCTGATTTATTTTCTTTGAGTAATAGGAACTTACTTTTGTCACCTGTCATATGACTAGAGCATCTGTTGTCAATATACCTGGTGTCTTTTTTTTTTTTGAGCTGACAACACTAATCCACACTTGTTATCTTCATTCTTCTTCCAAACCTTGACATTTTCATATATATGATTTGAATATGGCTTACAGTTTTTTAAGGGATAGTCTGCAACTTTATGTCCATAATTATGGCAGATGTAACATTTTGGTTCATTGAATAAAGGATCATAACGATTGTTATGTGTAATTTGCATCCTTTTCCCAGTCATCACATGATTTGCAATCTGTGGTTGTTTGTTACTCATCTTTCTCATTCTTTGTTGTGGAAAATATTTATTCCTTGGTTGTCTTGATTTCTCATGTCTAAATCTTAAAGAACAATTTAAATCTTTGTGGCCAAAGTTAGAGCAGTAAAAACAATATCCATAGAAAAAATATTTGTACCTGAAAAATGCTTGTCTTATTTGAGCAGGTCGATTTCTTCCATGTTGATGATGTCCGTGAGCAGAGGGTGTATTATTTCTTTGTTCTACATATTCAGTTCTGGTAGTTTTTCCTTCACTCCTCCTTGGCGGTTGTTTCTCTTCCTTTATATCTGCAGGGTTGTTGTTGTCAATGGTTGTAGATTTGACAAAATTGATGGATTCTTTGTTTCTTGGATAACCACTGCTTGATCCATCTTCATAACCCAAACCAGTTTTCAACTTTCAAATCCTTTACTAATTTAGAATGGAGGCTAATCCCTCTGAGGATTTAATACTTGTATGATTTTGATGATATAAGGCCTGAAATTTCTCTAGATATTTTCTAACAGCCACTACTCCAGCTTCCAATTTTTCACCTTTTGTTTCAGCTTCCCTCAATTGTTGTTTGAGGATGTATTCAATCTTCTTAGCTTATTCTAACTTAAACTTCGACAAAGAAATTTCATCAGATGGTTCATTGCATGTTTTCTCATACCTGAGCAGTAACTGTTTTTGTTTTCATTTTTTTTCTCTGAGTCTATCAATCTCTTCCATGGCACTAACAAGTTCTCCTTCAAGATATACTACTGCTTCAAAATCAACAAACTCGCTTCATGTATCTTCAGTGTTTAGATATTCTAAATCCATTAGCATGATATCATTTATTTTATCTTCAATAGAAAAGTCACTGCTTTCATCATCTGAGGGATCGTCATCATTGTTTACACAAATGTTTTTCTTCTTAAAATTATTCTCTGTATATACCTTATTGTGTTTGTGCTTCTTTTCATCGTCATATGTATTATCCTTTATTTTGTGAGGACACTTATATGAAAAATGACCTATCTTACCACAGTTGAAACATTTGAAGGGAAGTTTACCTTTATATTTTCCCGATCATTTCTTCAGTCTTCTCACAAAGTTTGCTTCAGTCTCATCGATATCGGAGTCTGTGTTTTTATCTACTTTAAAGCATGCCTCTCTTGTAGTGGATTTACCTTTGGTGATTCTCATTTCATAAGCAGTTAGGGTTCCAAGAAGGTTGATCTAGTGTCAATGTTTTGAGATTAGTTATTTCCTCTATAGGAGAGACATTTGAGTTAAATATATCAGGAAGAGATCTTAATATTTTTTGGACTAGAAAAGATTCATCTATCATTTCACCCAGGCCTTTCATAGTGTTGACAAGTTATTCTATATGTATGAAGTACTTACTAATAGTTTCATCTTCATCAATCTTTAACTGCTCCAATTTCAGTTAGTGAGTCTGAATTTTTTCATCTTTCACCTTTTCATTACATTCATAACTACTTATCAGCTTGTCCCACATAACTTTTGTTGAATCACAGTGCATGAATTTGACAAAATCGGCTTCAACAAGTCCACTGAGGATGAAATTCATTGCTTTTGCATTAAATCTAAACTCTAGCTTATCATTTTTTGAGGCCAAGACTATAGGCTTCACATATCACGTTTCAATGACATCCCAAACATCATCACCCAAAGACATTAAATGTGTTCTCATTCTTATTTTCCATAAGGGAAAGTTTCTTGAGGAGGTCTATTAGTTGAACTTCCATCATGACTAGTCATGTTCAATATTATGGATCTACCTTTGATCAAAGGCACCGAATCTGATACCAATTGTTGGAAATATAACCGAGGGGGGGCGGGGGGGGGTGAATCAGTTATGTATATAAGCTTGAAACTTTTCTTTTTATTTTCTGATTCATTACAAATTATTATTTAATGTGTTCTTGATAACTTAACATGCATAGATATACAATATTTGATCAATCACACAGAATAGAGACATTTATTTTCATGAGGAAACCCATAAGGGTGAAAACCACTTCTTCTTAGGATGTCAATCAAGATCCAACTTTCATGTACATCTCAGTCTTTGAGCTCCAACTCAAATATGAGGCTACAACCTCTAATAGCAAGCTACAAATTGCAGAGAGCACCAACTCTTAGATTTATCTAGCACCAACTAGATGGAAGCACCAATTCCCAGGTTTCTCTAACACCCACTAGATGGAAGCACCAACTCCCAGAATATCTTTTAGCACCAACTATAATTTAGAGGACTGCAATCCTCGCTAGCACCACCCTACCACCCTAAATGAATCTTACAAAACTTTACTTACTTGCTCTATCTCTTTGTTAAGAACCAAACATCAATATAGCATACAAAAACCTCTGGAAAAGTACTCAACGCCTTGAAAAAGAGATAATATCAGATAATAAGCCTCTTCGAGGGGGCAACCTCCTTTTACCCCACTTAAATGTTCAAGTACAAGATGATTCAAAATGAAAATGTCTCCTTGGTATATATAGGAGACTAGGAGGTTTAATGGCCTAAAGCCGACATAAA
>JASDQU010439715.1:12378-22604 GCA_032191745.1 Picea mariana | reverse complement strand
AACAACATGAATTATCTTTGACTGCTTATCTGTTCTTATTTCAATTATATTTGATTAGTATGCATTAGTTTCAAACTTTTAAATATTTAGCAGAAAATAGAAGAATGTATGTGCTTTCTTTATCTCTTTTATAAAAACTTTCAAGACAATCTATTTCACAAGGTATCCAGTAAATCTTGCAAGTTGTATATACATTGTTTATAATCATATGCACATATTCATCTTTCTATTTTGACATTTGTAATTATCAAAATTATATGCTTAGTATCATAGTTTTTAGATTAGTTTCATTTCTTTTGTTATTATTTAGGATTTTAGTTGGCTAACAGATCCATTAAACCCGTTGGGTCATTTCATTCAAAACGTCTTGGGTTATTTAGACAACCCCGATCTGGATTTGACCTTCCGGTTGATGGTGTGTTACTTACACCCATCAACAGGTTGGTTGGGATGTTTCTGCAAGATATTCTCTTGAGATGAGGCAAAATCTAGGGATCCTCTCTTTTTTGTTTTAGAGGCTTCTAATTGTTATAGAGCTGCAACAAGCACATGTTGTAATTGTTTCTCTAGATATTTAATTTTATTTGCATAATTTTGCAATGTCTCTTACAATTTCCTTTTATCTTCTGCTTGCTTTTTCAACATTTATGCATTGTTCTTATTCTTCTCAACATTGTCCTATTTATTCTTTTCAAGCTATTCCTTTTCTGATTTTAGTTGGGATCAAACTTCAACCAATTGACCCCTGAGTTTTTCTACTTCATTCTCAAGATCTTGTTCCTCAAATATTGTTTCTCCGATGTAGCAAACAAAATTGGCACCACCTCAATTACTGTTGTACTCTATAATTTTTGTTGCAAATCAACAATTTGGGATTTCAACTTTTGTGTCTCCGTGTCACATCCCAAATGATGTTCCTTTTAGTTCTGCGAGAGGTAATTATTGAGCTCTTTAATATTTTCCTCTCTTTCATCGATCTTCATCTTCAACAATTCCATCATTGGTGATGGGGCATAGAGATCAACTAGAGGACTACTTAATGAGACAACTTCCTGAGACATCTTCTCTTTTCTTTGTAGGGACTTTTCCAAGTCAATTGAAGGTATTGTTTTGCTGGACTACCCTGAGTTATATATTTACCCTTGCCCATACCATGAGGTTTACCTTTATCTTGACCCTTGCCACCTTCTTTACTATGACTTTCTATTTCCTTTTCAAGTTTTGTAATCTTCTCTTTTGTTGGACTACCCTTACTTTTACCTTTTCCCTTACCCATACTCTAACTTTTACCTTTATCCTGACTATTGCCACCTTCTTTACTATGCCTTTTTATTTCCTTTTGAAGTTCTTTAATTTTCCCTTTTGCACCGACAATTGCGATCTATCTTTGTTTCAACTTATTACCTTGCATAACATTTTCTTTCCTCAAACTGGTCATTGTATTCTTATATTATTCAATCTCTAATTTATGCTTCTCATGTTCCTCTATCACTTTTTTTTTTATCAAATTGAGCCTTTAAAATTTTAATAAATTCTTCGTTGTCCTTCAAACTCTTTTATATTTCATTAAAAATTGGATTACTTGCAATTTGCAATGGAGGTATATTCAAAACCTCCGGTCTTCTTTTCAAGTCTTCTTGAAGGTTTGAAATAGTGTTTTCATATGTAGCCAATGTATTTTCAAACATTGCCTTGGTATTATCAATATCCCTCTTAGATTCCTTTGCAGTTTCAGATACCTCACTTTGTAATCCAACAATAATATGATCTTTTCCCTTTATTGTGCTGATTATTTCTTGGGCTTGGTTTATTCATTAAAGTCACAGTTTTATGTTGAGATTTTCTCCACCATTGAGAACTCTCCATTCTTAGATCAAGTCATCCTCCAAGAAATGTATGGTAAGTTCATGACAAGTTCAGATCATTTTATAATATTGTTTGCATATAAATTTAACTTGTCTCCTTCTTTGTAAGGATCTACAAATTGAAGAAAGATGCCTAATATTTTTTGATGGTACTTGTTGTTTGAACACTATGAAACTCTAACCCTTCTAGAGATAAGACAAGGAAGGAGACAAACTGTATTTACTATTTGAAAGAAGGAGGATGAACGATAGAAGGAGGGCGCTTACTTGGTGAAACCCTAATAATGTATTATTAAATAAATTTTCATTGAGTGGGTTATTGAGAGGATGTGTTTTTATCATTTAACTCACCTTTATAAGGCATCATAAGGGTTAAATAAGCTTCATAAGGAGTATCTTTTTATGATTTTTTGTCAAAGGGGTTATAAGCTATTTTTGTAAAATAATGTTAGAAGGAGATATATGCATTCATAAAGGGAATTATAAGGTTGCTTATAAGGCTGATGAATTATAAGAGTGCTTATAAGGTGTTTTGTAAAGGTGTTATAAAGGATTTTTTGAAAGTTTGCAAATGGAGTTATAAGGAATCATCCTACATAATAAAATTGCATATTTATCTTTGCATCTTAGACACACTCAGAATTGAATAATGGGCTATTAAAAGCTTTGTATGCATGCCATTTTACATTTGATGAATTTTATTTTCTCTTGTATGTGCACATCACATACATATACAAAAGCACAATTAAAACAACAAATTTTCAAAGGCAATTTCAAGAACAAACACAACAAGATAAAGAATTTTGTGGTACAATCTAATCATTGAAGGACATTTCCAATTGGTGACAACATTGGCATGAATAACATGATACTTTTTGGCAACAACAATAGGATAAATCATTTCCACTTAATGTTAAAATAACTCTCTTGCATTTGTAATAAGTCTTTTGACTTCTTTGTGGAAGTAAATTTTTGAATTTGTAAGCAAGATTTTTTGATTCATGTTTTTGTACAAACCGCCTAAAATGGAATAAGGGGGTTCTCAAAGAGGTTTCCTTCATAATTTATAAGGTGTTCTAAAAAAGAGTCTTCATACTTTTTAAGTCTTACAATTCTTGTGTATTCCGCACACTTCATAATGGCGAGGATTGAAGAAATATTTACACTATTGCACACATTAATCAACTCAACTTCAGAATCTACAATTTCAATAAACAATGCACTCTCACTACTTCAAAGCACTACCCCTTCTGAGCTTCTTTGATAAATTCAAGTCTCGAGAAAAAAGGCCTATTCTTGCACTCCTTGCGGCAGAACTTCAAATACTTCTGCGTACTTGAACTCTTGACTTTGTGCACCTTCTGTAACAACAGTCTCTCTCTCTTTTCCACCTTAGTTAACAAATTTCTAAGGACTCATCTAGCCTGCGCACGACTCCTGTGCTTCACTTGTACTTCTGTTGGAATGAGAACAACGATATCCCTCCTGATCTTTCAGAGATGAACTCTGAACCTTCATCAACGTACACTTTGCGGATGTTTCACTGCACTCCTTTCAGGAAATTCTCTCACTCAGGAAGAGAAACAATTGAAACTCATTCTCTCTCTCTCTTAGACTTCAAACATTCAACATGAAATCATACATACACAACATAACATCACAACAAATGCATGACAGAGAGAATAAAACAACTGTAAGAAGACCATTCAACATGTACAAACAAAAAACATCATAACACCATGAATCTGAATTAAAGCTTCATATATTAATTCAAAGCTCCTGTACACGAGTTCTTCTTCTCAACTCTCTGCTACAACTCTCTCTTCTCTTGCTCTATGCTAATGCTACAATGATCTAATAAATCCCATGATACAAAGACTAGGGTGTCTATATCCATTTTTCCCTCCTGTTCTTCTAAACTGTCTAATCTCTAATTCAAACCTACCTACTTTCATTAACTATGCATAAATGCCTCTAAATTCTATAGATGAGAGCAAATCGCTCATGATCTGTTTACAATACGCAAGTATGCTTCCTTTTAACCATTACATTAATTCTTCAAAAAAAATTCCAAAACGTGTAAAATGTATGTTGCAATTTCCAGCTGTCTTCTTCCTTCATGCTCACTTGGCTGGCTGCTTGTGATGCTCCTGCATCAGAATGGGGTGAACCCTAAGCACACCTGAAAAGGGATGTGGCCAATAGAGTTGTGGAGGGATCTATTGTAGCTGTGTTGAACATAATGAAGGATTTCATCCCAAGTGCATGGATGTTTGGAATTATACATCCCAGGGATATGAAAAATCATCCTGTTGATTAACTCTGTTTGTCCATCAGTCTATGGGTGGAAGGTAGTCAATTTGTTCAGCTTGGTGTCCATCATCGACCATAGGATGAACCAAAAAGTGCTTAGGAACCTACTGTCTTGATCAAAGACAATATTTCATGGGAGCCCAAAATGAAACCAAACATGTGTGAAGAAGAGCTTGGAAGTGGCCTCAGATGTGATGCTCTTCTTACAGGGTGCCAAAATTTCCATCTTAGAGAATTGATCAACAACCATGAAGACACGGTCATTTCCATGCTTGGTTGAAGGCAGACCAGACATGTAGCCCATGGATATGGATTCCCAAGGCCTATCCAGAGTAGGAAGAGGGGTGTATAACCCTTTTTTTTAATGGCGATCTTGGAAATGGCGTATGTAGTGAAGGATATGATGTACCTGTGAACATATTGTTGAAGATTCAACCAATAAAATTCTTTTTCCGTACTACCACTATCTTTTCTACACTAAAATGTCATGCTACCGAACTGTAATGAGCTTACCAGATCAGCTTGGCATGTTCACTTGAAGGAACACGAAGATGTCTTAGATGGCATAGCAATCCATCATGGAGGTTAAAGTTGGGAATTGTTTTTC
The DNA here is from genome assembly GCA_032191745.1 of Picea mariana. Lineage (NCBI taxonomy): Eukaryota > Viridiplantae > Streptophyta > Pinopsida > Pinales > Pinaceae > Picea > Picea mariana. Next base: position 17,819 of record JASDQU010439715.1, on the reverse strand, counting down.
CTTCACTTAATGTTTGATAGGAATTAGCGAGGTCAGATCCTTTCTTGTATAATTGTGGCCATCCAGATGTCTCATGTCCATAGGACTAAAGAACTATGGTTAGTGTTGCCACATGGGGATAACTGAGGCAATTTGCGACATGGTTGGTGCTACCCTTATTGTACTTGATATTAAAGTGGAATTGCTACAGATATGTGGACCACTTCTGATGGCGATCATTATGTAACTTTCCTTGTATCTGCAAGAATTGTAGAGGCCTATGATCAATGTGGATGTTTGTTTCCTTCCCTAGAATTTAATGCTTCCACTGTCGAAATGCCTAAACAATGGAGTACATCTCTTTGTCATAGGTGGGGTGTCTGTGAACAACATTAGATAGAGTTTCACTATGATAGGAAACTAGATGCACATGTTGAGTGAGGAATACACCGATAACACAATAAAAAGCATATGTCTCAATCTCAAATGGTTGTTGCAGGTTTGATAGAATGAGGAATGGAGCTGAGTAGAGGAGGAATTTCAAATCCTTGAATACTTTCTGTTGGGATGCGAACCATAAAAAATTGGCCTTCATGCCACCCTTGTTCACTTGACTTAGGGCCTAAGCGATATGAGATAACCCCAACACAAACCAATGATAGAATTTTGCAAGGCACAAGAAGCTATGGAGCTCAGTCATTCTCTTCAGGGCCGACCAATCGTGGATGACTTGGATCTTAGTTGGATCCACACGTACACCCTACTCATTCAAAATGTATCCAAAATATTGGATTCTCTGCAAGCTGAAGGAGCACTTCTCAAAATTGGCATATAACTTGTGTTGTTGCAGGGTGCCCAATACCTGTTGAATATGCTCTAAATGTTCCTCCCAATTTTTATTGAAGATGAGGATGTCATCTAAATATACAACCACAAAGGAATTTGTGAACAACCATAACATATCATCCATCATCCACATGAATGTGGTTGGGGAATTAGTCAAGTTGAAAGGCATGAACTACCTCTCAAAGAGGCCTTCTTTAAACTTTAAGGTTGTCTTCCACACATCAAATTTCTCAATCGACACCTAGTGGTAGCCTGAATTCAAATCAATCTTACTGAAAAACTTGGCTCCCTTGAGTTGATTGAGAAGATCATCAATATGAGGAATTGGGTACCAGTTCTTGACTGTGATATTATTCAGAGATTTGTGATCAATACAAAGTTGCCATGTCCCATCCTTCTTCTGTACCAGAACAATTGGGCTCCCTCAAGGTGAGGAGCTTGGTCTAGTGTGGCCCTTTAGAATTAAGTCTTGGATTTGGCGTTTGATTTCTTCATTATCCTTAACAAAATTCCTATATACAGGGTCATTAGGAAGAGGAGCACCGAGTGTCAAATCAATGGAGTGCTTTACCTAACAATGCAAAGGAAACCTAGTAGGTGAGGAAAATATGTCTTTGCACTCCTCTAGTATTTTGTCCACCTATTGCTGCTGGGAAGAAAGACCCTGTTCATAAGTTTTGGCGGTTTCAGTGACCTTCTGTTCACCTTCTGATCAAAACATACACAGGAAAAATCTCCTCATATGAGAGACCACCTTTTTGCATTGCTTCATGGAGATCAAAGAGACCTCAATGTTTGGGACTGCCTCTGGTACCTTGTAGAGTTGATCTCCCAAAGTAATAAAGACACTACGGAGCCTAGATTCCTAAACAACATGAAACTTCCACATATATGGTTGTCCTAGTAAAAAATCACAAACTTCAAGGGGGGAAACATCACACAATACTTCATCTTTAAAGGGTTTGATGCCATAGTGCAAGCGACATTGTTGGCTGATGCATATGTCTCGCCCCTCATTGAGCCAACCGATGGTGTATGGCTAAGGATGCGGCACCATTGTCAGGTTAAAACTATTGAAAACCTTTGCTGAGATCAAGTTCTTTTGGCTACCACTATGAACAATTAAATGTCGCGAGGTTCCCTTCACCCACACATGTGATTGGAAAAGGCGCTCCCCTTCTTCAGGATCCTTCGGTTCCTCTCGCTGGACTTTTGTGGTAGCGATGGTGAAATTGGGTTCTACATCAACAATATGTATACCATTTTCTAGTTCTGAATCATAGTTTCAGTCAACATCTAACCCTGTGGATTTTGTCTCAGCAAACAATGATTGTTTGGAGCGACATTCATCAGTATTGTGCCAAGGGATGTTTTGGAACTCACAACATTTTCTAGTGTCCTTCAATTTCCCATTACCATTCTTTGCTGGTGGCTTGGGTTGGTTATCCTGCGGTTGGCCATCCTTGCTCTATAATTTGGAATGGGGGTTAGGGCCACCCTTACCATACTTTGGCTGCTATGGATTTTCAGACCCAAACTCTCGCTTGTTTTGTTTCTTGAACTTTTACTCGATTTTGACAACATATCGGTAAGAGGATCCCAATGACAAGATGTCCAAAAAATCCATTTCGGTTTGAATGTACTTGTGCATAGCCCCATAATATTTTAGGACTAGATGCCGCTCAGAGTCTTTGATACCCAACTTGGTGCGAAAGGTATGGAAAATATTGGTGAACTCCAACACTACTTGGTGCCTCTCTTAGCACAGTGTGGTCCATATCGTGTACTGGTCATCATAACTTCCAACAAGGTAACATTGTTCCTTGAGGTAATCAAAAAAATCCACCCAAGTGGGTCATGGACCAAAAATTATAGACTCATCCTCGACATGTTGGTCACAGTAAGTCTCCCACAAATATTTGACATGGGGAAGGAACCTAAGGAGCGCGAATGGGATCTTTTCATTGTTAGAAAAATTGTGGACAAAGAAATAACCCTCCAACAGATTTAACTATTTTTCCAAAGCATTGACACCTATCTAGCCTTCAAACAAAAGAATATCAAAGTTAACTTGTACCTTGAAGGGAATCACACCTCCGAAGTGACTGCTGGTTGAGGGTTCCTCCATTGTTGTCAATAACCATCAAAGGATATAGGAAAAATTATCCATCATCTAGTTCATCTATCGCACAAGGGATTCCTTGAGAAACGATTTGAAAGGATCTCCTGTTTCATCGGGGACATTCACTAAAAATGACAAGGAGAAAACCACTTTGATACCATTGATCTAGATTATTTTGGGGAATGATATGAATGAAAAAATATAACAAGGATATAACAAAAAAATACACAGATATATTTCAAGGAACACAATAATACAGTAAAGCCCAGATTCTATTAATGACTGTCTGAAATACAAAAGACTGTAAAATGCAAAAACACACAAGCTAGATAGAATGATGGTAGCTTATCTCTGAGAAGAGATGTGTCGGCTACGCTCATTTGCAAGAATATGAGTACAATGAGGCTCCAAATCCCTTTTTAACATAAAACATAAATGAGAAAACCCTAAACATCCAGAACCCTAACCCCAATATATGAAATGCCAAAAGGTTTTTGGGCCCCGATTGGGGTAGTTGATATGTCGGCTTCCCGAAGGCGTAACTTTTTCATATGATCTCCATTTGGGGCATTCGATACACCATTGGAAAGGTGTAATAGAGGAGTACATATTTTTTTCATCCAAGCATCTACCTCTAGTTATATCTAGGTGTTTTCGAGTTCAACAGAATGCTATTTAGGGCCTCAAAATGACCCCAGAAGTTTAGGATCCAAAAAACTATAAAAAAACTACCAAAATAGAAACTGGTCTTTGAGCTAGTGGAATAGTGGGTGGCCACTGATATCAACTTGGATAATTCACCCATTCATTTTTTATGGGAAGACCAATCACCTCTCAGTAAGGTGTCATAAGAGTAAGAAAATTTAGTAGAAACATATTTTTGAATGGTTAGGGAATCGACGTTGGAGTTTGGAAGCTAATTTATTGGAGTGGTCTTATTGAAGGGTTCATATATACACACAACCATGCTTACAAAGATAAATTTCTATAGTGGATGGTTCTAAGTGCTTTGGATTTGATGATTTGAGGGAAAGATCAGGGCCCAATTGAGTTTTGTGTTTTGAGTTGAAGATCAAGTCTTTTGACTCTGCTCAAAAGCAATATGATTACCCTTTTTCACCTTCAAGGGGGGTATGTCTTATGATCAAGACTTATCGTTTTTTATTTGATAGGGAGGGAACTTAGTGAAGATATGTCAGACTTCAAGTTTCGAAGTCTACTTTGATGGTTTGGAGTTCATTCAAGATGATGTTTTTTGAGGATGATGATGATTGATTCAGGGTACAAGATACAAAATCTATGGTTTTGACATCGATCTTTTAAGCAATTTATTTTGCAAATGGATGATGGATTTAGTACCGTGGATGCATTTATTCAGTATGGTTATATTTTATATTTGATGATTTGGATATGGATTGGTCAATTTTACCTTTAGAGGATTTTCACTGAGATAGTTCAACACTTGGCATTTATTATGGATTTAGGATTTTTTATGGATATTGGATGGATGGATGACTTGCCACATTTTGGAATTTGATGAATTTTAGTCACCTTGTGAATTTGATGGTGGTTCAACAGTTTGACGCCTTGATGACAGTTCTACATTTTGATTGACAGTTCGAATTTGTGATAGTACCTATGAGTCACTAGGTTTACTGGATGCATGATTAGTATGGGCACAACATTTTATGGATACATGGTTTGGATGCCTTTCCACACTTTTTTTTTTTTTTTTAAATTTTCCGTCAGTAGGATTATTGATAGTCTTTTAGTGTTTCAATTTAGGAGATAACTCTGTGAACTTATTTGCTCACTTAATAGTCTTTAGAATTTACAGGGATGATCTTCAGATCTAGCAGAGTTCAATTGTTTCTTCTACATTTGTGCTTGGCGCATTTAGGGTTGTCAGTCATCAGGTTTTGGGATGTGTTGGACATGTAGCCAATTCATTTCTCATCAGGGTTTTCTCTCATCATTTTTGGGTTCACTTCAGTGAACACCTACGAGTTGTCTAGCTCATTTATTACACGATGAGTTTTCTAGACTTGGTTTCAACATCCAGTTTTAGTGGTTTTTCAGGTAGATCTTCATCGACACTCATGAGATTTCAGACCATGAGTTATAGGTTGAAGACTTATCAGATTTTTCACTAGTCTTTGTTGCTGAGCTGATACATTTTTGCAAAAAATATATTAAGGGAGGGTTGTTAGAAATAATCATAAGTCCTAAATAGACCTTAACAACCAATGCTTTATGATATGGTTGTGAGGTCGTTATATTGATATGTATTATAAATGTACCATTGATGTACATATGATGTGATTTTACTTGGTTCCTTTTCCGCTATATTTCCGTCTTCTTGATTTTCTTGGTTTATCATTCTTGCTCCACATTTTTATCAATAATTGTCCTAAGGACAATTTGAATCAAAGACTTGTATAGTCCCTGGGGAACATCTATCATTCTTAGACCATTCTTGGGAACAAATACCTTT
>JASDQU010439714.1:94348-107600 GCA_032191745.1 Picea mariana | reverse complement strand
ATCACAAACATCAGGTGCTCTTCTTTGTGCTATCTCCATGGCATCCAATCTTATTCACAGTCGCCTCATTTCGTTTTCCATTTTTGCATTCTCTCTGCGCCTTCTGGGTGGCATTATTTCACTACATCACCTAAAAATAGAAATTAAATTCCTTTGATACCAAAAATGATACCAACTTTCCTCCTTTTTCCTTTTTTCTGTTGTCTGCAAACAAAACCAATATTATCTCTGATGCCACCTGATGCAAACCCCCTACCTCAGCAAGTTCCGCTGACCTCCTGGTCATTGGATCATTCAAATATGCGAGCTAGAGAAGCTCTTCGATTCCCTACTGGTATCCCACAAACAAATCCATGGGTCCTTTTATGAAACTCACCAAATGTGACTAAACACCAAGCGTAAGCCTCACCTCCACACAACCACGGACTATGACCACATGCCTACACAAAAGGCGTTTCAGGACTTCACATGTCAAGAATTTACATGTGAGCCAAACCCGATCCTCACGATTTTTGAAATCCTGACAGGGGCCTAACACCTACTATATCCTCCCTTAGCTCCCATCCATGTGACCATTCACCATGACCATACACTTAACCAAAAGGCACGTCATGTTTCACGATTTTGAGACTTCTACATATGAGTCAACCTTGAATCCCTGACTCCTTTCCTTATCTCCGCTCATATGACCATTCGCTACGACTTGGGGCCCATCCTTTGAGCGCATTGGGATTTAGCGTATTGGTAAGTCCTGATGCAATTCATATCCATTCTCCTGACTTATGAAATGCCAATATTTCGAAGTGTCAAATCAACGGTCATGTCTCTCTCACGATCTAATGACTCAAATCTATTCCTTCTTTTGTTGGGACTTTTCATTTCATGAAGTCAGAAGATCGCTTGCCTCCCTTCTCCTGATCCCTAATAACTCGAAAATATGAAATTATCCCTAGAAAATCAATGGTCCATATCTCTCCTCAATCAACGATTGTGATATTTTCACGAGTTCGAGTTCCACGAGTTTTCACAAATTTGGCCTTTGAATTTTCGCTCTTGTTTGTATGCAAAGTAATAAAACTCGTGCACATCCTTCTGATCCAAATATTTTTGATCTTCTTCCCTATGATCCAACAATCACAATCATTCTTCCTCTTGAGCTTCTGATATCTCTCCGCCTTGGAATACTTTTCCATTTTCAAAGGTTCCAAACCTTTGTTCTCCCAAAAAATCCATCTCTGAAATCTCGTCAACACTTGTGAAAAGTTTTTTCTCTTCTGATCTTCTATCCTTGAAAGGATTTCGATCTCCCATGCACACCTTGCATTCTCGGGACTTTGAATAACTCAGTTCGAATGATTTTCTTGAAAATGAAATGCTTCTCTCCCACCTGGGATTCTTCTGCGCTGGTTCTTCAAATTTTATTGGCTTCTTGACGTTGTGAACATTTTGCACCTAGTATGAGTTTCTCTTATTCTCTCTGAACTTCTCTAAGTCAATCTGAGACTCGGTCGATGCACTTATTTATTTCTAGATGCACACCTTTCATACAAGTATCAAAGGAGAAACGATTGAAACTCAACCAAATTTGTCACGAACTCATACAATTAATCTCTCAGACAACCATACATGAATAGACTGTAATAAATCATACACACATATAATAACATTCATTCGATCACACATGAAATGAACACAGTCCAAGGATTTGGGACAATTTCTATCTGTTCTATTTATTCATGAAAAACAAAATACATAGTGTTTATGCTACTCTAGTCTACTCTATTGATCTCTCCATTCTATCTATTCACCCTCCTCTATTACAATGAAACAATGAAAAATTATCTGAGGACTGTTCCACGAGCTCTCTCTTCCTGTTCTAAAATCTATCATTTCAAATTCAAAGCTATTACCTACTTTGTCCTATTACAATAACTACTAGTTATTGCTAGATAGAGTCGACTCTCCATATCTGTAGTTTCTCATAGTCCTTCAAGACTTTACAAACAAGTTACATTTTAAAATGTTGTTCATAAAAATATCTCAACAACCGATTTAATTCTGAGTTAATGCTTGATTTGAAATTTTTTCATTGCTGAGATGTCATTCATTTTCCTCCATGCGTGCGTTGTTGAATTTGAAGGTGATGCTCCTGCATCAGATGGTCTTCTTGAAGATGTATCTTCAAAATTTTTCTAAGATTATGGTTGACCATGATTCCTTCCTTTGATTAATTCTGCATAACTCATTCTATTTTCTTCATTCTTCTTTTCTAGCAATCTAGAGTGCTTCTCTTCATTCTCTATAACTGATGTGGATGTTTCTGTCTCTTCAATGCTCTTGTTGAGCTTGGTGATTTTAATTCTCAATGTGACAACTTTTTCTTCAATCTTCTCAACCTCTTCTTCTTTACTCATTATCTGAGACTTCATGACTTCTTCTATTCGTTTTGCTTCTTCAAGATGAATTTTTAATGTGATTATTCATTCTTCAAGTCCTTTATCTTCTTGACCAAACTTTTCCTCAAGCTGGTTTATATCGTTAGTTCTTTCCTTAAGATGATATGTCAATATCTTCTCTCTAATTTCTGCTTCTTCCTTCTGTGTTGCTATGTTGGATTCCAAATACTTCTTTTAATATTGAATATTTTCTTCGATTTTTCTAGCTTCTTCTAGATGAGTTCTTTAGTTATCGATGACCTGTTGGGATTATTCAAAAATGTGAACACTTTCCTTTTGTTTCATCAATTCTTTCTTGAGTGACTTGTTTTCTTCTCTTAGTTCATCTAAAGAAATAAACAATTCTTCTTCATAATTGTCTTCCTTTTCAATTAGTTGTTCTGTCTCATTTCCTTCATGGGATTCTATTTCAAGATGTCCACATTTTTCACAATTAAAGAAAAACAACATACCTCTGGTGATTATGTACTCTTCGTATTATGAATTTGTTTGAAATGTGAACATGATTCTTCTTGATCTGTATATGCATCTTCTTTGGCATTTTCTGAATCTATGATGGGTGAGGAATACATGTCATGTAACTTATCCCAAATTTCTTTGGTTGATGAACATTTACCAACCTTTTCTCTTACCAGATTAGGTAATCCTTCCCAGATGAAATCCATTGCTATTTTGTTATTCTTCTTCAATTACTTCGTGGATACATTCTTTTCCCTTTTTTAACTATCATATCCTATAACAACTGATAACCAAATATAATTCTCCTATGCCTATAAAAATAATTTCTTCCTTCTTCTCCACATCTCATACTATAAACCATTCTAACCATTAAACATTGGTACTCCATTCTCAAAAAAATCCATGATTTCATTCCAGTGATTAAACTGTTTCCTAAAGGAACCTGCTTTGATACCAATTCTTGGATTATTGAGAGGGGGGGTGAATTAGTAATAGAGGAATTCAATCCTTTTTAACCACAAATGCAAGAGTTATATCAATGTATCATTATCATCCAATAGTTGTAGAGTAAATAAACAATGAAAAAATAAGCAATCATACACATACATAGTACACCAGTGTTTTTACATGGAAACCCAAAGCGGGAGAAACCCACATAATGCTTTTTATTATATCTCTTTAAAAATTACGTTCTTTGGAAACACCAACTTCCTTTGTTTTCCAGCTGCAACTGGAAGGAGACTCCAGCCCCCTAGTTTCTCAAAATATAACCTGAAGGAAGGTCCAACTCCCCAATTCTTTGGCTACAACTAGAAGGAGGCTACAACCCCCTATTTTCTCAAGATAAAACCCGAGGGAAGCTCCAACTCCCCAATTCTATGGCTACAACCAAAAGGAGGCTACAACCACTTGTCCTTTCCCCATCCAACTGCCATGACTTATAAGTAGAATGATGGAGCCACTGTCACACTATCACTGTGAGATATACTGTTGTAAACATGTACCAATCAACCTGCACCAAACAACCTGAACCAATAACCTAAACCATGCTTCAACCATGCATCAACATGTACCTCAACCTATAATCAACCTGTACCATAAACAAGTGCATCAACCTTGCACCAACTTGTACCAAACAACCTGTAATCAACATGTATCATAAAAAAGTGCATCAACTGTGCACCAACCTATACCAAACAACCTGTAATCAACCTATACCATAAACAAGTGCTTCAACCATGAACCAACCTGTACCTCAACCTGTACCATGAACAAGTGCATCAACCATGCACCAAAACTGTAGAAATAACCTGTCACAAAAACCTGTCCAAAAAATATATCAAAACAACCTGTCTCATCAATATTATCAACCAAATCAGATCTACTCACCAAGATCAATCACCAATACAACTCTCAAAGATTAACATCAACCAAGCATAACACAACAACTCATAATCATCACCAAGATCAATATGCTTTTCTAATAATATACCAAGACAAGTATGCTACATCATCCATAAAACATGTGTCAACAATACTACTAACAAGTGCCTCCAACCATGTACCAAGTATGTACCAATCATGTATCAAATACACATAAACTATGAGTCATCAAGATGTACCAACATCATCAACTATACACCTCATGTATGTGCCCACTCATCAACTACTTGTCTAAACCATGTACCCAACATGTACCTCAACCAAAATCCCTCATCAATTTCATCATCCAAATATGATTTGTAACATTGTAATAGACCTAGTGTATATCATCACATACCTGTAAACCTTCCTAAACCTTAACAACAAGAGACTAGCATTTTCATCAAACTTTAGTTTAGTCTCACATGACTAATTTTGGATTAGTCAAAAACCCTAACTTCCAATAATCATAACTATGTACCTGTAATGAGTGAAGATTTGAAAATGGTACACAATGTTCTTTAGTGTATTTTATGCAATTCATCTAGTTTTCACTACTTGGAACCTCTCAAAAAAGGAGATATAACAAAAATGGCATACCTTGTTGAATTATGGATTATTCTAGAGAGCTAACCTGCAGAGCATGCCTTGTACATAATATTTGTTGTATGGATCTGAAAATTGTACATAGAATACTACAGATTGTAATATAACCAATAAATTTTGTCTTACTAAATTTGTATCTGTTATGAAGAAGTTATGACATTTGTACCCAAAACACTTGTTTTAGACTAGTTTCAGGACTAGCCACAAACCCTATTTTCCACGGCATGTAAATCGAAAACTACAACGACCCACAAGATTAAATTTGTATAAAAACTACTTGGATATGTTTCCTAAATGGCCTCCAAATTTAATGGTCTGAATCATTCTAGAAAAATGTTATTGCAAAAATGGTGAGATGACCTGTAAATAACATACCTTAGAAATCATCATCAAAACAATTTATCCTCCCTTGAATTTCAACCTTCTTTACTTCACCTTCCCTCTAAAATTTTCCTTAGATGGCCTTTGGTTACCTCATTCACTTGTAGATATTCAATATGATCAAGTGTGATTAAAATGAGAGAGCCTTGCCTCTTATTTATACTTTCATGTAGCTTCCTAAAGGGGTTACCTTTTAACCATCTTAACCCACTTCTAACCACTTATCCATTTAGTAATTTATCCATTAAATTTATTATTTAAATAATTTATTTTGTATCCAATTTGACTTATAGTACACTCATCACTTCACTTTACCTCAAGGGGTTACCTTCTAACCATCTTAAACCACTTTCCTTATTTTAGGGTGAACCCACTTTTAACCACTTTTCCACTTAGTAATTTCTCCATTAAATTTATTATTTAAATAGTTTCTTTTGTATTCACTTTGACTTATAGTACACTCATCACTTAACTTTATTATTTATTTTCTCAAATCTCTCAAACCACTTTGATTACTTAGACCTTTTGGGGCTTCTAGATGACTCGTGAGGGTTCTCCAACTTCATATGGCCATAACTCTGTAACCGTGAGGAGTTATGTGACATTCCACATACCACTGTCAATGGAATGACATGTACTATATATATAGAATAATATTACTTGAAAATATATCAAAACACATGCCATTATCCATCAATCAAACTTGGTTCCATTACCCAACCTTTCTCCAACTGCACATGGTCATAACTCTCTAACCGTGAGGATTTATGTGACGTTCCACATACCACCATAAATGGCATGACATATACTATTCATATGGAATAGTATTACATTCAAATATATCAAAACGCATACCATTATCCATCAAACAAGATTGGGTCCATTACCCAAACCTTTGTGCTATGAGAATTTCTTCAAGGGTTGACATCAATGACAACCAAGCCAAATAATGAAAATTTGTTCCCTATGCATACATCATCATACATATCCCTTAACCAATTGCATCTATGTATCTCTAGTCATGTGCCATACATGTGTATACAATCATGATCAAGTGTAATAACCCTTACATGGGATAGACATCAAACCCTCACTGATATGCAGCCTCACACTACACCAACAACTTCACAGCCACTTCGCAACCACTTCACAACCAAGCCCCTCAACCATGCACCAAGAAATATAATATATGCCTCAACTCTCAACCCAACAAGATGTAACAATGATGAATACCAAACATACTAGTGTTTTATTTCTGTAGATCTAGTTCATACAATAAGTTCCATACAACCAAAAACCTCTCTAGGGAAAATCCTCAATCTCCCATAACCATATCTCTTGTAGACAACAATATCCAACTACACAGAAAAATATGACATACCCTTTGAACTTGTAGATAGATATGTTGTACCTGATCACTGTAGACCTTCATGGGAACTTGATTTCAGAATCTAAGAACCTGACACTCTCAACGACTCAAGATTTCATGACTTTTCCCAACTATATGTGACCTCCTTCACTACCAACCCATGTATGTATCTAACCTGCTCCACTGAAGCCCGTGTACACTTTAAAAACTAAGGTTTTTTTACTATTTATACAACTTCAAAACCTTCTCTGTCAACCCTTGTTTCTATCTCAGACTTTCATAAATTTAGATGTATCAATGAGTACCTGCAATAATCCTTAAAAAATAATAGATATTCAATGGGCATAATAGGTGCTAATAGGAGACCCTTTCTCTCTTATTTATACTCTCCAAGTAGCTTCCTCTAGGGGTTACCTTCTAACTAACCTAACCCAACTTCCTTGTTTTAGGGATAACCCACTTCTAACAACTTGTCCACTTACAACCACTTTATCCACAAATACTAAAACCACCACTTCTAGTTGTAAATAATTTATTTTTAATTATTTTCTTATTGCAACAATTTAACCCATGATTAACTCCTAGTTTCATCCACTTTGACTACTCAGCTTCTTCTAAGCATTTCTAGAATAATTTGACTTCTTTGACCTTCTAGGGGATTCTGGATAACTCATGAGGTTTCTCTAAATTCACATATCCATAACTCTCTAACCATGAGGAGTTATGTGACGTTCCACATATCACCGGAAATAGCATGACATGTGTTATCAATATAGAATAATATTACCTACAAATATATTGATCATAATACCTTTAAACCTAAAACAAAATTGGGTCCCTTACCCATAACGTTATGCTACCATAATTCACTACCAGACTTCTCCAAGGGTTGACATCAATCTCTAAGGTTTGTCATCAATCAAAAATATCACTATCCAAGGGTTGACATCAATGAAAACCAACAATGCAAGCCAATTGTTCATCAACCTAATACAACTATCCAATAATCTCCCCCTTTGGAATTGATGGCAACAATGACATTAATGGCAACACTTTGTCATGACAACCTTTTCATCTCTTCTCATCAATATTTCTACATTTCCCACTTTGATATCAATGGAAAAGGGTATCTCCCTTTGGGGATTCTCCCTCTATATTAACTCTTCTTTTCCATTTGACAAAGGATTAAATCCCCTTGTCAATATGTCTCCTCCTAACACTAAAAATTCTCTAACCAATCACGGGAAAAAAATAACTCTCTCTGTGGGTATCTTTGCCATGTCTTCCATTCTGGGTCTCTCTCACTGATGACTTCTCTGCAAGTTTTTGTGTAGATCAATGTAGGTCTTCCTGAACTTGATTCCTTTTGAATTTATTGTCCATTGTTTCTTTCTTGTGTAATCAAATGACATGTATGAAAAACATTCAAAATTTTAAGGATTCAAATAATTATCCAATATTCTATGATTCAATATATGAATCAATATTTGAGCCGTTCTCCAAACCAATCTATGAATCCATATCTGTCTGTAATGACCAAGACTCTGCTACTCAACTGCCCAAAATGATGAGCCATGTGTCTTAGCCACTGCATAGACTCCCCCTGTCTAATATTCAAATTACTTGGGAGTATCCAAGACGAATGGCTCATAACAATACCTACTTTTATGCAGTGTAATATTCCACTTCATATATAAATACATATTCCTTTTCATCCTCTTCCTGAATTATGTCATCATCTTGAGTTTTGACATCTTCTTCATATTCTACTTGAGCTCCAACACTTTCCTATATGCTTGTAAATTCATCATGATCTTGTCCTACTAGAAATACTAAAAGTATGATTCCTTGGACCCGTTCTTCATTTACCTGCTCCTCTTTTTTTTCATTTATTCTCCAAACCTTCTCGTGTCCCACATGGATATTTTCTTTCATGGGAGGCCTTATCATGTTTCTGCAATTCCAAGTTGAGTATCCATAGTTGTGGAATTTGTAACATTCAATATTTTGTGGGGCCACATAATCATTTCTTTCTTGATTATTTATTTCATAAGCCCTGCAATCTGTAACATTATGTCCAAAGTTAGTACAATAAAAACAATGACCATAAAAAAAATTTACATACTTGGGAGTGAATCTTTTTCCTTGTGGTGTAGTCCTTATTTAATTGTTCCTTAGCTCATAATGATTGAAGATTCCTTGCTGCTTGAATGTAACAGGTATTTTGTATTCATTTATTTCTCATTCTTGTTGACCATGATACCTTCCTTTAAGAAATTCTGCATAACTATTTTGTTCTATTGTTTTCGTGATGGAGCTTGAACCTTTCTCAATTTGCATTTGGTTGTATCCTGGTCCGAACTTGTCATAGTATGGCCTTTGATTATTGATGATATTATATAATGTCTTGGTGTTATATTGTTGAACTTCCTTCTTCTGAACATATTTTATTCAAATGACTACTTTTTCTTCCAACCTTTCAATCATATTATGCTTCTTTTCTAGATGACTTCTAATTATTTGTTCAATCCTTCTCTCCTCTTCTACCTAGACTTTCAACTTCGTAACTATCTGGGTGAATTACTCTAAGTTGAGATTCTGAGTTTCGTTTAGTTCTTTCTTATGTAACTTGTTTGTATTTCTTTATTTCCTTAGTTCTTCTAAGGAACTGATTAGTTCTACTCTGATATTGACTTCGCCTTCTTCTTATGAACTATCATAGTTCTTATTTGATTTTCCATAGCCATAAATAGTAGCCTTTCTGAATCACTATCGATTTCATCCTCTTCACTAAATGAGGAACTGTCTTTTCTTGAGAACATATTTTTCTTCAAGACCTTCCTTTTGTTTTTCTAGTTTCCCTTTTGATATCTCTTTTCTTTATTGGGCTATTCCTCTTCATCATTATCTGAACTTCTCGCATAAGGAAAATTATTTGCAAAACGACCAATTTTACTGCAATTAAAACATTTCAATGGAATCTTACCTTTATATTTACATGTTTCCTTTTGAAACTTTCTTACGAAGTTTTCCATTTCTTCATATTCTTCTGAATCATCACTACAACTACATTCTCACTTCAGATTTTTCTTGCAAAATGAGTTTGATTTTTTCTTGTTAATTTTATTTTTCTTTTTAGATGCTTTGACTATAGATTCCTTTGTAAACGGGTTGTCTTGTTCTATCCTCATCTCATAATTTGTGAGTATCCCATGTAGCTCGTCCATGGTCATTGTATCTAGATCTACTCTTTCTTCTAGGGATGAGATTTTTGAGTCAAATCTCATTGGTAGAGATCTTAATGCCTTTTTAAGAAAAAATAGTTCCTTTATCTCATTTCCCAAGCCTTTGATTCCTTTCAATACCTAATCGATGTGTAGAAAGTATGTTGATATGTTTTCATGTTCATTGATCTTTAACTATTCAAACTTTTCTCTGAAAATTTGAAGTTTGGATTCCTTAACTTTTTCATCTCCTTCATAGATAGTGTTTAGTTTGTCCCACATCTCCTTGGTAGATTCAAAATGCATGATTTTAGTAAATATTGATTCATCTGCACCATTCTGAATAGTGTTCTTGGCTCTTGAATTATTTTCTATGAGTTTCTTTCCATGCTTGTATTTTGGAGGAGTAGTTGTTTCTTTGTGTCCATCTACTACCGATTTCCAAACATCGAATCCATGTTCCTGTATGTATGTATGTATGTATTTTCTTGTTCAAGAGTGCATATTTCTCACCATTAAACAATGGTATCCCAACTCTAGCATGATCCATGATCTCCTTCTAGTGGTTAAATTGTATCCTTGAAGGAACCTTCTTTGATACCAATTGTGGGATTACTGAGATAGGCGGGGGTGAATCAGTAATGATAAATTATAAAAATTTTAACCATAGTTTATATTACTTTAACGTATTCAACCATATTCATCATTTTATCATTAATATGTAATTGCATCATATAACATTAACATCCATCAGTGCATAATAACCAATAATAAACACATCCACATAATGCACAGTTCACCAGTATTTTACGTGGAAATCCAATGTGGGAGAAAACTACATAATGATTTTCTTATATGTCTTTAAGAATTACATTCAAGTAATCATTGTTGGCATGTTTACAAGAAGAGCATGCTTGTCATTGATGGAAAGAACAACAACAACGATGGCATGTCTACAGGAAAGAACAACAACAATGATATCATGCTTATAGTTATTGATGGCAAGAACAACAACGACGAAGGTATGGTTGCAGAAAAGAATAGTAGTGACATTGGCAGGTTTACAGTTGGGAGACAACAATGGAAAAAAGACAGGTAAGGAAGATTAGCAGTGATGATGGCATGGAAAGATAAGAAGCGTAACATTGAAGATAAACAATGACCGTTGGATCCCATTCAGAATTCCCGATGATTGTCAGATATGAATTTAGATAGGAGGAGCACACAATAGAAGAGAACAGATCTCATGTGTCAGATCTGAGCTTGAGGTCCGAACGGCGTTGGATACAGGAGAACCTGCACATTCTTTAAAGTGCAATGTGAAGCGGGCTTACAAAATCCCAAAAGCAAGAGGAATGTCCATCTTTGGGAAGGAAACGTGGCGAAAGATCGTCATTTCACTAACTGGAAAGTTAAAGGAACAGGGTTCCCTAACCTCTCAAACTTGCGATATGAGAAATCACGAAATGTCGAAATGCGAAATTGCGACATGGAGTTTTGGGGATCGCGACATGGAGTTTCATAGTTTCAGGGATCGCAACATGGAGCGTTAAGATATCTCATCACAAGAATTGTCGAAATCGTGAAATGCCAAAATGTGAAATTGTGACATGGAGTTTCGGGGATCGCAACATGGAGGTGTTAAGGAAACTCATGACAAGAATGCCGAAACGACAAAATGTGAAACGATGAAATACGTTGATCTGAATCCATTTTGGAGTTTCAGATATCGAGAGTTGGAGGAGTCAAGGAAGCAACTCACGGCAGGAACTCGTGACATGCGAAATCATGAAAAGATATGGACCATCGAACAATCAAGATTGTGGACTGTTGATCTGACTCCATTTCAGAGTTTTGGATACTAGGAGTTGGAGGAGTCAAGAGTCGAGACTCTTCATCACAGGAGTCCCAAAGTTATGAAATAAAAAACGCTAATCATTTCGGGGTTTGTGACTTGGAGTGTCGAGATACTTCTCCACAGGAATGCCGAAATGTAGGAATGTCGAAATGCAAAATTGTGAAATCACTTTATGGATAAACTCTTGGACACAACTGTGGGCATGTGAAGGAAGGAGCTTGCAAGTTGCAAGGCTCCATTTCGTGATCAGGATTTGGAAGAGTCAGAGTGACTCGCAACAAGTTTGTGAAACATGAATTGCGAAATGGGTTTTCGAATAAGGCCTTGGTCACCACCGGTGGTCACATCGTCGAAGAGCTGTAGAGAATATCTCCAAGAGACAATCTCCATTTCGGATTTTGGGACATGGAGAGTTGAGACTCTTCACCACAGGAATGTTGAAATGCAGAAATGCGAAGTGGTGAAATCAACGCGAGACCCTGTGCTTGTAATCCAACGATGTTGGATACTTGGAAATCTGATCGAAGGGCTACTGTTGCTCTTCATGATTAATTGTTCAGTTATGATTCAGTTATCAGAACTGAATCATAGTTCTTGGACGGTTGGCATTTTAGTTGCTGAAGTGTTGTTCTAGAGATTTGAGGGGTAACTGAAGGGGTTGTAGTGCATAAAAGAAACACTCAATGACTGTGTGTGGTTGGTTGTTCTGAATGAAAAATGAGTTGAACTGTAAAGAAGGGAAAATTACAGTATGCACAGTGTGAGACCAACAGTATGCGCAGAGTGAGATAAAACTTAGAGATGAGTAATAGATGAGGAATAGACAGAAGCGAGATGTAGTTTTCTTTTTTAGGTTTGAGCGAGCGAATTAGAGAAAAAGTGGAGTGGTAATGAACAACCCGATGAGAAGAACCATGGCATGGTGAAGAGCATGCAGAGGCACTATGCATGGAGGACGAAGAAGGTGCACAGATAGTATAAATACACATAACAGAGAAGAGATGGAGGTTGTTTTTGAGAGTGATTCAGGTGTGTAGAAGGAGGCAGAGTGCAGTAGCTAAAATGCACAGAAGAGGAATGGTGCATAGAGGGGACATGGCATGTAGAGCATAAAGCGCAACAGAAGCAAAGAACAGAGATGCATAGCTGAGACAGTAAAAGAAGGCTGAGGTGCACTTGTAGAGAAAAGCAGAAGATCAAAAAGCACAAGAAGATGCAAGAAAAGAGACACTGATACAAAAGAGAAGAGGAGCATAGCAGAATAATGATAAGCCTAGTAAGCCAATGACAAATATTGAATCAATGTAATAAGTTTTAGTATAAAATATTTATATTTCAGGGTGGTCGGGAGGTGTTAGGGAGGACTGTTGTCGTTAGAGGTTCAAGTCGGTTCTTGAACATAGGGAGTTGTAGCTTCCATCTGGTTGCAGCCAGAGAAACCAGGGTGGCAGGGTGGTGCAAGGGAGAAATGTTGTTC
>JASDQU010439714.1:68410-88178 GCA_032191745.1 Picea mariana | reverse complement strand
ATTCGAATTTGCAATGGATACTATGGGAAGTTAGGGGATGATCTACAGATTTTACTTGCTTTTTAGTTATTTAGTTTAAGGGATTTTGGGATTATTCCCAGATTGTGTAAACTGTTTACTATTATTCACAAGGGTGTTTTACCTTGTGAAAAACTTATTTAAACCTACGGTTTTGTAATATTAATAATCCTCAGTTGGGGAGAACAAGGATATGTAACGCTGATTCAAACTAAAGCAGAATTGATGCGTTTTTATAGCTTTTGCTTTTCAATACATTGACACTTTGTTCTAAGTTTTGTGTATCATTTTGGTTTCTGGTTTAGTATCACTTTGTTGTCTAAATCGAATTCAAGTGATATAATTTCTTATTATTATGCATACCTTGTTACTTCCAATTTGATAAAAGACGTAATAGTTAAGGATTCAGTTTATGAATGATAGCTTTGTCTTCCTTATGAATTGAATTATCATATATGAATTTGTTACATAGTAGGTTTCCCTCTTGTATGAATTCATAATCTGAAAACTGTTACGATCTCTTTTATGTCTTGTTTGTCCTGTAACTTACTTCAGGAAGCATCACATCTGATCCTTTGCGAGAAGCTTGAGAGCTAAATGGTGTGAATTTCTTCCTCCAACCAGCTCACGAAGCCATCATACACAGGGCAGACTTGGAGCGTATCCGGGTCAATTAGTTAGGTGTTTACTGTTTATGTTAAATAGTTTAATATAAAAGTTAGTTTAATTAGATTTATATTACGTTGTTTAATATCAGTAAGATAGATTAGGCTATTTGATCTCAGTAGTTGTTTATTTCTTTTTCATAAAACATAAAAGATAAAAAGAGATTCTTGGCTGTCTTAGGGCAGCGAACACATGAGTTTTGCAGGTTTTAATCAAATCTATAATTTGTCTATAGTGTACATTTGTGAATAGGGAATAATATGGCTGACAATCAAGTAGTTGATTTAAGTTATTATAATCATAGTTAGCATATTGTACAAATAGGTAGTTAGTAATTCATAGTTGGATTAGTATAATTGAGTTAAGTTTATTTTATTAGTTTCTAGTTTTCTCTAATTTAGTTTAATTTCTATTATTTAGTTAGTTAGTTTGTGTTAGTTTCTTTTATTGGTTTCTAGTTTCCTTAGTTTAGATTGTTTAGCTTAAATTACTTTCTCTTTGGTTTCCTTATGAGACCTTAGAGCGGCCAACGGATCCGTTAAACTCATCAGGGTGGTCCATACCAAACGGCTTGGGTTATTTAGACAACCCCGGACCGGTTCCACTCTCCCAGTTGACGGATGGACTATTTCGCCCGTCAACACTTACGCATACCTTTGTGCTACCTGAATTCACTACCAGACTTCTCCAAGGGTTGATATCAATCTCTAAAGGTTGACATAAATCAACAATATCACTCTCCAAGGGTTGACATCAATGAAAACCAACAACTCAAACCAATTGTTCATAAACCTAAGCCAACTGTCCAACACTGGAGTTTGTTCCCATATAGGTCCTTGTTGATGGACATAAATGACACACCATCAAATGGAAGGATAGATATGGTTCGGGGTTGTCTAATTAACCCAAATTGATTGGTAGGATCTCTCCTAACGGGTTTAATGTCTCTGTTAGCCAACTAAGGTCCTCAAATAATGAAAGAAGATAAACTAACCTAAATCTATAACTACGATACTATGTACACAAGTCTAATTATTTACAAATACTAAACAAAACCATAAATATGAACATGTGATTATGAAAAAAATATTTACAATTTGCAAGTTTATGTGGATGTCTTGCGAAATCAATGTTTTTGTAATTATTGGAGAAGTAGATAAAGAAAGTACATATTTTTATATTTTTTGTTTTATAATTTAAAACATAAGAATTATGAGGATACTAATAAAACGTAGTCTGAAACAAGAATAGAATAAGGGCCATAGCCAATTTAAACTGCCTCATTTCATTGACAAATAAACTAATAACATAAATTAAATGTGAACAAAACTAACCTAAGATTAGCCTTATACTGTGTCTATGTCCTTATGCAATCCAAACTTCCAGTTATCTTTCCTGTGAGAGAAATCTGAAACAGGCATATGCTAACATCTCTTGAGTAAACGCAGAGTGTTTTCGGGAGAAAGGATATAATAACGGAAGAATAAACATATAGATCTAGTGACCTTGTAATGATGAATGTTTACAGTAAAAGAAATTTGAATGTGTAGCATTCATATGATATATCAACTCAACATCAAGTATAAATCATTGATGTTAAAGTGAAATAATAATCACAGATATAATATATGAAACAGCAAATTATAGAAAAACTTTAAAGCATTGAATAAAATGAAACATTATATGCTATTGACGCTAAAGTTGTGTAACATAATAATATCCCATAATATAAGAGGCAAAACATAAATGGGACAGTGTCATGTTGGTTTAAAGCCGAAATGTGAACAACTTGTCCATTCAGTTTTGAGAATTACATGTCTATAATCTGTTTCAACCAAAGATGTCCTTCACTAACAAAGTGAACAATATTTAAAGTAACCTAGGATCCAAATACTCATATCTCATAGGATAGAGTTGAATCTCCCAAAATCAAGTAATATTACAAAAATAGTGGATTGGAAACCACTGATAACAGAGTTGGTTTATTCAAAAATTAAATCAATTTTTTTATAAAACATAAAGAAGGAGAAACTACTAATCGTTTAGGCGTATGATTGGAAATATTTCCTCTAAATAATTAGCAACATAATATCCCATTTCCTGAGAAAAGAAAAACCAATTTGATAAATTAGAAAAATAATTACTAATAACTAATTTTTTATTACAAGAGAGTTGGATACATAATCGAATATTCTGTAGCCAGTCTTAATTTTAGTAAATGAAATCAAACTTCAAATCTACTTATTTCGAATTAAATAAAAGAAATAAAATGAAAGGAGAATAAAATTGTTTTACCATTAAAATTTAACTAAAGAAGGGTCAGATAGTTCAGAGTTTATTACTTCCTTGACACTGGTCACATTCTTAATGACTATGTTTCCATATATATTGATATGTTTAGTCTCCCTCTCTGCATGTGCCTTGATATCAAGACTTTTTTGCTTCAACAAATCATTATGAGTAGTCAGAGTTTTAATTCGGGCCTATAAGAGAGGAATGTCAATATAGTAACGCTTAACCCACTTGAAACAACCATCATAGTGTACAGGGGAGATGGAAGGTCTATGAAGGACACAATCAACCAAGGGTGCTTCAGTATTACCTATTTTTTTCTTAAGATCTTGCCTAATACCGGAAAAACCTACTTTACCTTTAAGGAAAGGTGGTAAATTTGTCATGAAATCATGAGGTTCAGTATGAATGATAACCTGCCTCATGGAACTCTGGATTTTTGGATATTCCTGAACTAGAAAATCCTCTATCTCAGGATACGAACCCTCATTGATCTCGATCAGATCGATCGAGCTCATATGAGTATCATTTTGGTTCCTTAGATTCCTAGAGATTAGTCGACCTACTTTCTTGTTCTTGAAACCCAAGTCTATGCAAGGTTGTTTCCTTCCTTTACAACATTTCTTAGCATCATTCTCAACAATAACATCATTCACGGGAACATGAGCATCATTTCCCTCCAATTCGGTAGTCACGTGTTCAGGATATCTATGCAGTAATCCTTTATCTAGAGGGGTTTTATCAATAAACTCTGATTCATCAATTGAATTTATGAACTGGATTTTAACCACTGGCTCGTCCAATTTAGGGTTTGGAATTAAGATAGGGTTGGTTGTAGGATCAGCCTGGGTGAAACCATTACTGATCAAAAATATCTCCCAACTGTCACCTATGGTCGAAAGATGATGCATCAACAAGATTTTAACTAGTGCATGGTGAAACAGGGTCAATTCAACACTATATCGCTTGTATCATTTTGACATTTTATAAAGACTCATCAATAAGTAAAATGGCATATCTAAATAGAAACCTTTGAAATTCATGAGCAAATAGATATGGTAGAGAAAAACCAATCCATATCTACCCTCACATGTAACGAATTGTTTCAGAGTTAACAACAAACTATACCATCTAGGTTTTAACAAAGCGATAGGAATATCTTTGATGCAGCAAGTGGTTTTATGAGATGTCATGATCATAATCAATGTGACTTTTTCTATTTGGGAATTTTTCAACCATATATCTCCCTTTGATGGAAGTCCTATTTCTTTTCTCACAAATTCCTTGGTCAATTCTAACTAGATGTCTCCAATTTTAGATCTAAAACCATCAAGGGTTTGTGCGAAAGCTTTTTCCACCTGAAGATTATAACCCTAGAATATTTTGAGGAATACATCCAAGCCATGAATCTTTAGTTCATAGATAGCATCGTCATGGGATAGTAAGGCCTAACATTCGTTCAGCTTTATGAAAAATATGGGTGCCATGAGCACTGTAACCAAAAAGAAACAAATATTACTCAGAATAGTTTTAGGTTCCAATCGTGCGAGAAATAGAAGTAGGTATGAACAGAGAGTGGAAATATGAAAATAACAAAGACTGTGGGTTATCATAACTCTGATAGTGAGGATGGAAACCAGAGGATTCATTTTATCCCTTACCATATCTCGCAATGAGCGTCGAAAATACAAAGTACAAAACCCTATGCAAACAATGCATAGCTTCATTAATGTTTTGAGCCAACAAGTTAAGGTGAGGACTTGGGTACAACAGGTATATACTCATTGGCATGAATGTTGATGTGACCATCAAATAATTAACCAAATTTCTTCATGAATAAAATCAATTCAATAATGACCTATCAAACCATTGAAACAATAATAATCGTATTAACACAAAAAATGGATCCAACAACCATTTCATAAGATTTGCATTTTAATTAAACTGTGACCTTTAAAATGATGTTTCTAAGGCACAAAAAATTATAACACCAAGTTAATTTTTAAGTTCAATTCATGCTTGCATTCATGAATTAGACATAAAACAAACGAAAATGAAAACAATGAGAAATTAATAAGGAGATCTTTTAATCCAACAATCATTTCGAAACTCTCAAAAATGTTTACAAAATTTAGGTGATGGAAGCTACAGAAAAATGCAATTTCTTCCGATCATGTTAAATATCAAAATCATGTGTGGCTTCCAATAATGGTGACGTACTGGATGAAGCAATTATCTCTGCATCACCATAAAATCCATGTTAGGATGAATTATAAAGAATGATTTTTTAAGAAACATTTGACAACAGGTCAAGCATCTTGATCAAAACTCAGAAAATAATACAGTCTAGCATCAGATGTGTTTCTATCAGAAATGAAATATGGTATCAAATCTAGATTACGAGCAAAATGATGTTTAGGAAACTGACTTCGATACTGTTGACAGGGCCACTGCCTCCAGCAGGTGTCCAAATCCTCGACAGGGATGTCATTTAATCCACTCTAACACCTCTATCCTGTCCAAAAGTCGTCCATTCAAGATAAATAACATCTTTACTTTTGATCAATTCCAAAAAGACATAACTGATAATTTTCTTAAACCTGGCATTGCTTTGCTTCCAGCAGACCTGTTCAGTACCCTGATGAATTCTCCTTGGCATCGTGAATGCACTTACCTGCTACTAGCAGACCTATTCAGTGTCTCGGTAGGTTTACAGACACTTCCCACACCTTGCAGTGCTTTCAACCCTCTAGATTTTGTTTACAAATTCACAAAAACTTTAGGATATTCAAGAGAGCGGGGTGATGCGTAAAATATCATATTTCAAAAACAAAAACTTGATCTTTTACAACTTCTTTTCTCATTTGAAAACATTCATCATGATCTGGACATTTAGATTTATGTTAAGAAACCATATCGAGGACAGGAAGGTATAATTGAGTTATTTTCCTTAAAAACATTGACAACGTTAAGACTTTTATTAATGATAATCGTGTCTTCTTGTAATTTTAAAGAGAAACTAGGAACATTGTTTTGAACATAAATTTACTTCTGTTGATCTAAGTTTTAGCATTTACAGTAGTGGTGCTTTGAGGAGTCATCAATTGTTTCTCTTGGATAAAAATTAGGATTTCCCTTCCACAAATGAAATGGTGACTCAGAAATAATTATTCAGAAACAAATAAAAAACAAGCAAAATTAAAAGAACCAAAATTAAAAAGAACACAAAAGAAAATTAAATAAACAAAATATGTACAAAGGGGTGAATCTGGAACCATCAAGTGAAATACCTTTTGAGAGCCTGGCCAATGAATGGGAAAGTGTCTGGATGTCCCTCCAAATTATGTAGATGGAAAGAGATGGGAACTATTTTTTCAGAAATTACAAATGGTCCCAACGACAGATTCTGGAACTTGGTGTGTTCCCCTTTTCCCTCATGATCTTTGTCCCACCTGAGAACCAAGTCTCCAACATCGAAATTCCTATCTGAAGAAGAATTTGAATCAAACTAGATTTTTACAATTTGTTGATGCTAATCCAGTTTCTTCTTTGCTTGTGTTCTCACTTCCTCTAGTTTCAATAAGGTGTTTATTCGATTTTCTAGAGGAGGGCACTCCTCTTCTTGAACTTTCTGTGACAATTGTAGTGAGGGAAGTAAAACATGCGGAGGGAGAATTGCTTCTCTTCCGTAGATGAGAAATAAAGGGGAATTACCAACAGAGGCCTTTGGGGTTACCTTATCAGCCCAAAGTGCATTATACAGTGCATTGTTCCAATTTTTGTGATTTTTTGAAACTTTCCTCTTAATAATCTTGATTAAATTTTTGTTCATTGATTCTGCTAGGCCATTTCCTTGAGGATAGTATCTTGTAGAATACTTCAGTTTGATCCCTTTTTCCAAAGAAAAAATGTTCATATAAAGGGATGAAAACTAAGAGGCGTTATAAAAGACCAGACATTCAAGAACGTCGAATCGAGTGATGATATGAGAGATTAGGAAAGATACTACCTGATTTGTGTTCACCACTTTCAAAGGTACAACCTCAAACCATCTCGTAAAATAATTTGTTGTTGTAAGGATATACTTGTGTTTCTATGAAGAAGGAGGATTGATTGGTCCTAAGATGTCAAGGCCCCATTGCTGAAAAGGGGAATCTGCAGTAATAGACTGCAAAGGGAATGCTTTCTTTTTCACTCAACCTGCAGCCTTTTGGCAGATGATGCATTTACAACATAGCGCATGGGTGTCTTTAAACAAATTGGGACAATAGTACCCAGATCTTAGCACTTTTTGAGCACTGTTATCTCCATTGAAGTGACCACTGACTTCACCTGCATGAAGTTCCGATAACACTTTCTCTGATTCTTCCTTTTCTAAACAACGCAAAAAAACACCATCAAAGTTCTTTCGAAATAATACATCATTTATTAATTGGAAAGATTCAGATTTTAACATGAGTGATCTTCTTATTTTAGGATCAATATTACGGGGATTATATACATGTGTCAAATAAAATTTAATTGTCTCATACCAAGAATTGATAGTAACTTCCACACAACTGATTTGTTTTTTGTTATGTTGATTTACTGTTAAGGTGTTGACTTGACTTTCCTATTCTTCAACTGAATCAACCATTGGTTTACATAGGCCTTGACCTCTAACAATCTATGCAGGGGTTATTTCGAGGTCATATTCTTGTAATGGCATCATCCAATTTTCCCTTTTCTCACCTAGTTCATTTTGTACTAACAGGTTTCTTACAATTGGGTAAGGAACAATAACCTTGGTTCTGGATTTCAGCAGGTATGACCGGAAGTGTTCCACTGGTTTAGAAACAACATATGCATGTTGATCTACTGCAGGGTAGTTAAGCTCTGCTCCTTTGAAAGATGAGGTCATGAAGGCAATGGGTATCTCATTGATTTTGTTGTTTTTCTGTGTTAACACAACATAAGATCGGTCAAATGAAAAAGTTTAAAGAGTGAAATCCTAAGAAAAATTGGGATTCATCAAGGAAGGGGCTTCTATTATTTATTTTCTAATTGAATCGAAAGCCTGAATTTATTGTGGTCCCAAATGGCACAGAACATCCTTTTTATTTAAATTCTATAATGGTCTTACCATTTCTGAGAAATTTGGGGCAAACCTTCTAACGAAATTAATCTTGCCCAGAAAGGACTACATGGCCTTTTTGGAAGAGGGAGGGGAAAGTTTAGTGATAGCTTGGGTTCTTTCAGGGTCAATAATCATTTCATTTTTAGACACTATAATCCCAAGTAGTTTACCTTTCTCTACTGCAAAGACTGATTTCTTAGGGTTGATATATATGCCGAACTTGTGGCATCGTTCCAAGACATCCCCGAGGTGAGACAAATGATATTTCTTGTTTTTAGAGAATACAGTGACATCATAAAGGTAGACCATGACCAACTGGTTAATAAGGCCATGGAAAGAAATGTCCATTTCTCTCTGGAAAGTGGCACCAACATTTATTAATCCAAAAGTCATTTTCATGTAGGCATAACTGCCCCATGGGGTACGAAAAGTGGTTTTAAGCTGGTATGAGGGAGACATAAGGACTTGGTTGTATCCCAAAAAGCCATTTAGCAAAGATAGTCTTTCAGAACTAGAAACTTGCTGTAGAATTTGTTCCATTGGAGGAACATGGTAGTTATATTTTTCAGATGCTCAGTTAAGGTTCCGAAAATCGACACAGAGTCGAATTTCACCACTTTTCTTCCTTACAGGGACTATATTAGACACCCATTGTGTATTCCTTACCAGGGAAATTATCTTTGCATTTATCAATTTATTCAGTTCTTTTTTAATGGTGGGTTCCAATTTAGGGTGCATCTTCCTCAATTTCTGTTGAAAAGGTTATGTTTGGGGTTTCATGGGGATGATATGTTGTATTATATTGGGGTTGAATTTTCTTGAGTCATCATACGTCCATGCAAAAACATCTTTAAATTCTTTAAACAATTTTATAAAATAAGATCGTTCTTGCTCGGAACATCCTGTTCCTAGATTTATATTTTGAGGATTTTCCTTTGTTCCTAAATTAATTGTCTCATAAATCAAAGAAAAGTTGTTTGTTTTACAATTAACTATCCCTCTAAATTTATCATGCAAGTCATAAAATTTCTCTAGTCTTACAACATATCTGTGGATAGGTTTTACTAGATCGGATGTCGATTCAGGAGATCTAGGATTTGATATTACCGTGAAGTTTCAGAGGTTTTCATTGTGAGTGCCTTCATCAACGACTTCACCTTGGAAGGTGTCTTCCATATGAAAGAAGTTGATGATCTTCTGGTCATCATCGAACACTCTCCAATTGGTGATGTTATTCAGGATTGACAGCCTGAACAATAATTCAATTGAAAACGCATTAGGGGAAAGACCTTCAGCGGGTAATAGTTTAGAAGGAACGTTGGCCAATAAATCATCTTCTAAATTACTTAATCTAGGGATGGAATTTATGTTAAATGATGAAAAATTTTGCATCAAGCTCTATACCTTGGTTTGGTATCTTTTCAGATGTGGTGTTAAGAAATGTATGGTGTTTATTACCTCCTTAAACATGATTTTTGAATCACCAAATACCATTAAATTCCACACGTCCATATCCAAATCTTTCCTAAGTCCTTGTAGAAGTGCTTCATACTTGACAGTGTTATTAGTGCACTCAAACTCTAGCCTGCAAGCAATAAAAGATTTAATACCTACAGGATCAATGAGCACACAACCTTCACCTGCTCCTTCCTTGGATTTGGATCCATCAAAGTATAATGACCAGATTTGGGCTTCGTCAGCAGTACTTGACATACTTGGAAAAGCTGATGTCTGAGTATAGGTCATAACTTTCTATTGATGCCCAGGATCAATCATCAGTAATAGTAAACATTTTGGCCATGAAATTACTAAAGAAGGTATTCATTCCCTAAATTTCAAATGAATTAGTAGATGTAGTGAAAGGTTCATTTGCGTCATTTAGATCTGTCACAGTATGCTTAAGATAATGTTCTCTCTTTATCCTGATTTTGTTGGGTTGTCCATTTCTAAGTAGCCACAAATGAGACCAATATGTGGCAAAGTAACCATGTAGTTGTTCTGACCAGTCCCTACTTAAAAACAAACAGTAAACTTCAGGGATATCAACAACGATAATTTCAATTATTTGATGAACCTTAGGATTGGAAGATAATCTAACCAGAACATTCTTAAGCTCACCAATTACCTTAATGTTTGTTCGATCTAGCTGGATGATCTTGAGATTAGAAGGTTTAACTTCTACATTAATTTTTTGAAAAACAGATAGAGGCATCATGGTTGACGATGCACTGGAATCGACCATGCAATTATGTACATTCCTATTGAAAATTTCAAAGGTTAAAAAAAAAGGCGAAACATTTTTTCGAGCATTAATAGCAGAATTCTGTTGATTTTTAGTTGTTGTCCCTAAAACAATTTCATTTACATTTGCTATAGTTTTTCTTGCTAAATCCCTTTTATCTTGAAGTTCATATGTTGTTTTAGTTGGGACTTTTTGGTCAATATTTGAATCGATTTCTGTTGATTTCTTGCTACTAGGATCGTTGTTTTTACTGTTTTTAGCGATATTTTGAAGAATTTTCTACAAAATAAGGGGCTATTTGAGCATATCAAAGACATAAATGTTAGCTCTTAGTCTTTTTAGATCCTCAATTAAATCGTATTCTAAAACTAGAGCTGCTAAGCTCTGTTTAGTTTCATCTTGCTTTGATTGTTTTGGAAACACATTTTTACCGACTTCAGAAGAGGGTTTGTTTTGCGTTTTTCTCCTGGTGTTGTAGGTGTGAATAGTTTCAAAATTTTCCTGGAATATACTATCCGAGAAGTGACTAAAGACATTGGGAGACGATTCTTGTTCTTCAAGTTCTTCTTCCTCAACTACGTCTTCAAAATTTTTGGGAGGGGCAGAGGGAGAATTATCATGTGCTTATAAGATGGTTTGGAAAGCGTACTGTAAACTTTCGAAATTTAGATCTTCAGTGGTCGGGTTTGGCTGGTTGGGAGGAAATGTTTTTCTGAAAGGAGGTTTAAAAATTCCTTTGCTTTTTGATTCCTCCTCGACTAATCTCTTCAAGTCAACGACCTGATTAGACAGTTTTTGGAAAGCTTTCTGCAAGCTTTCTAAGTCTAAAGTTTCCAACTGATTTTTAGTTTGAGGAGGCCTGGTAAGGATCTCTATTTTCTTTTTAGAAGATGAAGTTGTTTCAACTTCACTACTAAGATTATCTTTCAGGATCAAAATATCATTTTCAATTTGGTTTGCCTCCTCAAAGGCTTCAAGCAGCATGTTCTTTTTAGACCTTTTGACCCACATGGCTATATTATTGTGCAAGGCTTTAACATAATATACAACGATTAAAATTTCAGTGGGCATTGAATCTGCAGGGATTTTATTCTTTAAAGTAAGAAATATTTGGTTAAAATCTTCCACTTTTTCCTTAGGATTCATCTTTAAGTTGGAAAGTTCCATAATCAAGACTTCCAGAGATTTACCATCTCCAAATTTTTCCAAGAAACAAGTTTCAAATTTGTCCCAAGAGACAATGGTTTGGGGTTGTTGAGAGAAATACCATGTGGAGGCATTTCCCTCAAAATTATAAAGGAATAATATGCATACTACATCCTTGTGTTCAACACTCATGAGTCTAATGGCCAACATATTTTTTTTGATATGATCCTCAGCAGAATTCTTTGAGTCTAGATCAAAGTTGGGTAGCCATTTCTCCAGATGTTTCAGTAATGGGTGTTGGGGTCTGGGTAAAACTGTGACATCTTGATCGAGCCAAGGTCTGGCAGGATTGTTTTGATTTTCCATGGGAGTTGGTGGTGTAGAAGGTTGAGATGGTTCTGATGAAGAACTTCCTTCATCTAAATATTTTCCTCCTGGAGAGGATGGAGATGACCCAGGTGGGGAAGGTGGGGTACCAAATCCTCTGGCTCCAAGGGTAGGCGTTTCGATAATATTGGTGGTATTATCACCTAAAGGATTTTGGAGTAGACCAATGCCTTGTAGTTGTTCTCGAATATTTAAGAGATCTATGGGTTGATTAAGTGGCCTACCAGGTTATCTGATACGGGCTAAGGCACTATGAATTCTTATGAGTGACTGAAAAAGAATTTATTGGATGTCGGTCCCTTGAGGAATTAGTGTCACTGGTTCAATGAGAATCTTAGGGTTATCGTTTGAGGTAGTTGATGTTTCAAGTGTAACGTTGTTGTTTGAGAAGATACAGGCTATGATAGGGGAGAGAGTGTGTGGGGGAGGAGTCTTGTGACCTCCACCTACCATCAAGTGAATTTAGTCCCTCCTTCTAGCACCATTTGTTGATAGGCATAAATGAGACACTGTCAACTGGAAGGATAGATCTAGTCCGGGGTTGTCTAATTAACCCAAGTTGTTTGGTATGATCTCTCCTGACGGGTTTAATTTCTCCATTAGCCAACTAAGGTCCTAAAATAATGAAAGAATTTAAACTAACTTAAATCTATAACTACGATACTATGTACACAAATCTAATTATTTACAAATACTAAACATAAACATAAATATGAACATGTGATTATGAAAAAAATATTTACAATTTGCAAGTTTTGGTGCATGTCTTGAGAAATCAATGTTTTTGTAATTATTGGCGAAGTAGATAAAGAAATCACATATTTTTATATTTTCTATTTTACAATTTAAAATCTAAGAATACTAAGGATACTAATAAAATGTAGTCTGAAACAAGAAGAAAATAAGGGCCATAACCAATTTAATCTGCCTCAATTCATTGGCAAATAAACTAATAACATAAATTAAATGTGAACAAAACTAACCTGAGATTAGCCTTATACTGTTTCTATGTCCCTATGAAATCCAAACTTCTAGTTATCTTGCCTGTGAGAGAAATCTGAAACAGGCATATGCTAATATCTCCTAACTAAACTCAAAGTGTTTTTGGGAGCAAGGATATAAGAATAGAAGAATAAACATATAGAGTAGTGACCTTGTAATGACGAATGTTTATAGTAAAAGAAATTTTAATGTGTAGCATTCATATAATATATCAACTCAACATGAAGTATAAATCACTAATATTAAAGTGAAATAATGATCACAGATATAATATATGAAACAATAAATTATAGACAAACTTTAAAGTGCTGAATAAAATGAAACATTATATGCTATTGAGGCTAAAGTTGTGTAACATATTAATATCCCATAATATAGGAGGCAAAACATAAATGGGATAGTGTCACGCTAGTCTAAATCCAAAATGTGAACAACTTGTCCATTCAGTAATGATAATTACATGTCCATAATCTATTTCAAGCAAAGATGTTCTTCATTAACAAAGTGAACACTATTTAAAGTAACATGGGATCCAAATACTCATATCTCACAAGATAGAGTTGAATCTCCAAAAATCAAGTAATATTACAAAAATAGTGGATTGGAAACCACTCATAACATAGTTGGTTTATTCAAAAATAAAAGATAAAGAAGGAGAAACTACTAATCATTTAGGCGAATGATTGAAAATATTTCCCCCAAATAATCAGTAGCAGAATCTCCCATTTCCTGAGAAAATCAAAACCAATTTTATAAATTAGAAAAACAATTACTAATAAGTAATTTTTTATTACAATAGACTTGGCTATAGAATCGAAGGTTCTGTAGAAAATCTTAATTTTAGTAAATAAAATCAAACTTAAAATCTACTTATTTTGAATTAAATAACAGAAATAAAATAAATGGAGAATAAAGTCATTTTACCATTAAAAGTTAACTAAAGAAGGGTTAGATAGTTCAAATATTATTACTGCCTTGACACTGGTCACATTATTAATGACTGTGTTTCCAAATCTCTTGATATGTTTAGTATCCCTCTCTCTATGTGCCTTGAGATCAAGTGTTTCTTGCTTCAACAAATCATTCTCAGCAATCAGAGTTTCAATTCGGGCCTATAAGAGAGGAATGTCGGTATAGTAACACTCAACCCACTCAAAACAACCATCAAAGTGTACAGGGGAGATGATAGGTCGACGAAGGACACAATCAACCAAGGGTGCTTCTGTCTTACTTGTTGTTTTCTTCAGATCTTGCCTAATACCAGAAAATATTTCTTAACCTTTAAGGCAAGGTGGTAAATTTATCACGAAATCATGAGGTTCATTATGAATGATAACCTCCCTCGTGGAACCCTAAATTTATGGATCTTCCCGAACTAGAAAATCCTCTATCTCAGGATCCGAACCCTCCTCGATCTCGATCAGACTAATCGAGCTTAGATGGGTATCGTTTCAGTTCCTTAATTTTCTAGAGATTAGGCGACCCGCTATTTTGTATTTGAAAACCAAGTCTGTGCACTATTGTTTCCTTAATGTATAGTGTTTCTTAACATCAGTCTCAAAACTAGCATCGCTCACAGGCACATGAGGATCATTTTCCTCGAATTCATCAATCACCTGTTCAGGAGATCTATGCAGTAATCCTTTATCTAGAGGGGTTTTATCAATAAACTCTGGTTTGTAAATTGAATTTACGAATTGGCTTTTAACCACTGGCTCGTCTGAATTGGGTTTTGGAATTAAGAGAGGGTTGGTTGTACGATTAGCCTAGGCAAAACCATTCCTCATCAAAAATATCTCCCAATTGTCACCTATGGTAGACAGATGATGCATCAAAAAGATTTTAACCAATCCATGGTGAAACGGGCCCAAATCAACACTCTGTTGCTTGTATCGTTTTGACATATTATTAAGACTCATCAATAAGTAAAAGGGCATATCTAAATCTAAACCTATGAAATTCATGAGAAAACAGATATGGTAGAGAAAAACCAATCCATATCTAACCTCGCATGTAACGATTTTTTTCATAATTAACAACAAACTATGCCATCTAGGTTTTAACAGAGCAATAGGAATACCTTTGATGCAGCAAGTGGTTTTACGATATGTAATGAACAGACTCCACAAGACTTCTTCTATTCAGTCATTTTTGAACCACCTCTCTCTCTTTGATGTAGGTTCTATTGCTTTTCTTACAAATTCCTTGGTCAATTCTAACTGGATGTCTCCAATTTTATCTCTAAAACCATCAAAGGTTTGTGTGAAATATTTTGCCACCTGAAGATTATAAACCTGGAATTTTTCATGGAATACATCCCATCCATGGCTCTTTAAGTCATCAATATAATCATCATGGTATAGTAAGGCATGACATTTGTTCGGCTCTAAGTGAATGACGGACGCCATGACCACTGTAACCAGAACGCAACAAAGATTACTTAGAATAGTTTTAGGGTCCAATCATGCGAACAATAAAAGTAGGTCTGAACAGAGAGTGGAAATATGAAAATAACAAAGCATGTGGGTTGTCATAACTCAGATAGTGAAGATGGACACCAGAGGATTCATTGTATCCCTTACCATATCTACCAATGAGTGTCGAAACTACATAGTACAAAACCCTATGCAAACAATGAATAGCTTCATTAATGTTTAGAGACAACAAGGTAAGGTGAGGACTTGAGTACAACAAGTCTATACTCATTGTCATGAATGTTGATGTGACCATCAAATAATTAACCAAATTTCTTCATGAATCAAAGAAATTTGATAAGGAACTATCAAACCATTGAAACAATAATAATCGTATTAGCGCAAAAAATGGATCCAACAACCATTTCATAAGATTTGCATTTTAATTAAATATGGTTGACCTTTAAAACAATGTTTCTAAGGCACAAAAAATTATAACACCAAGATAAGTTTTATTTCTAATTCATGCTTCCGGTCATGAATTAAACATAAAACAAACGAAAATGAAAACAATGAGAAATTAATAAGGAGAGCTTTTAATCCAGAAATCATTTCGAAACTCTAAAAAATGTTGACAAAATTGAGGTGATGGTAGCTACAGAAAAATGCAATCTCTTCTGATCATGTTAAATATCAAAATCATGTGTGGCTGCCAATAGTCCTTCAATGCATAATTTTATGATCCAAAAGAAGGTAAAATCAATGCTTATTCATGTTTAGAGTGTTTGAAAATAACCTAAAGACAAGCCCAATGGTTACTTTTTCGTAAATGTAGTCTCCTAAGTCCGGAAAAGGGTAAAGTAATACAAGGGAGAACTCTTCTAGTCATGCTTCACTAGAGTATTCCTTTTTCATAATTAGTCTCACGAGGTTGAAAAAGAGATAAACTACAGCTTGAAAGAAACCCTTTCAAACCATTTAATGAGTGTGAAAGGAAGCAATACCACTCAACAATCTTTTCATGTTTAGGAAGTCTGAAATGATCTTAAAGGAGATTCCAAAGAGTTCCTTTTTTCGTATAGATTTTATGAGTTCTAAAAATAGATAAAATTATAGTCAACAACCTATTATCATGTCTTAACAAGCACAAAAAAGAACAAATACTGAGCTTAGAAACCTATTCTCATGTATTTATGAGCATGAGAAAGAGCAAAGAATAAGCGCGTTCTAGAAAATACTACTACATTATGATGGGAATGATCCTTAAGTGAGGATCACTCCTAGTAGCATGTTTCTCTAGAGGTTTACTGCAAAAAGGAAGCAGTGTGATGCAAATAGATAGCGTGAAGCATAATTCCAATGTATATAAGAAAGCAAGATGACAAATAACACAAAGCAATAAAAGCTATAAGAAAGTGAGATGGAAAATAATAGTGAAGAATTGGTAAGCACAACCATTAAGAAGACAATCTGTTTCATTTTTTAATGATATTAAAACAAAAAAAGAACTATGCTTGAGTGGTACCCGTGGGTGGTCGATACTGTGCCCCTATATGAAAATATAGTAGCTCAACTCCAACATGATGTCCAGAGGATGGAGACATTTCCCCCAAGATTCATGTCATTCACTCCTTCAATCTCTAATGTTTATACTGGAATAGAATCCTGGTTACTAATAGGAAAAATTTCACCAATGAGGGAGGAATAAAGAGGATCAACTGACTCAAGTGGATGAAATGAAGGTTCAGGTACAATTTCTAGTGAAATAATCGAATCAAAGGAAGAGGTGGTTGTTTCATTTTTTAACAATATTATTCTCATGACCTCTAGGTTCGATTCCCAAACCTCTATTTCATTTTCAACAAGATTTTCATAGAGAATAAAACTATCCTCGTTATCTTTTGTTTTATTTTTTAATGAGTTTGACATGGAAATATGAACTTTTCTCGACTCTGGATTCATTTTTTAATGAGCTTGGAACCTAAAATAAAACTGTGCTCATTACCTCTTCCTGATCATGGCTTCCAAGAGGAAAATTATCTAGAGTGAATACACATCAAGGGACATTGTTATAGCGTTATTAACCCCCTAACCCTCGGGACATCTTATCCTAGAGATAAACTACCCATTTCATCCATTTTCATCATTTTCCCTCTGAGTTTCTAGCCTAATTTCCTTTTAGTTTCCCTTGCCCTTCCTCAACCCTATGCCTGAAAGGTTTGGTCTCGCCTTATGGACTATCAGGTCATGACCGGGTCGCTCTGTCTATGTGCTTAGGTCACTACCGATCCTAGAATCTCTCTTTTTTGGACTTGGTTGTGATGGATGAGACATTACTCTGATTTATCATGGTTTAGTCTTGGTAAGGCTTCCATTATGATCCTAAGGATCTTATCCTATTAACCATATGGCTTTATCTCTAAATCCCTATAAGAAGAAATCCATTTCCATGAGAAAATGGAGACATAACTAGAAAATTTACTCTTGTGTTTTGGTGGCAAAGCTTGGGAAAGGAGCTTGGAAGAAAGACATCTCTTTAATTTAAACTTCTAAGTTGTAATATTGCTTACTTGATTAATAGAAGATATGCCATATGTTTCCCTATAAATGATTGTTCATGTAAGTTTATGTGTTCATTGGTAGAGAATTGATATATTTGTATGTTATGACATATTATCAAGTTTAGAAGCATCCTTTTTGTGTATCTCTGTTGATTTATTCCAAACAATGATTGATGAAGGCACTCGCTCGAAGAAGAAAGATAATAAAATGGATCCATAAAAAAAAAAAAATTGTCGAACCAACCTACATTTGGTCAACTTGTCCTTCATTTTTTCCAACACTACAACACACCAATTATATGCTGTAGGGGAAAAACTCATCACTACATAATATAATTGGCTCCTCGAAGCGAAGGGTGGCCCATTACTCTCTATCTCTCGTGTAATGGTGAGTAAAACAATGTGTAAGGTCAATTCCACTACATGACTAATTGGCATCTTCTTACTTCTCTTCTGCATACCTAGGTGACTGTAGCATGCAACATAGTCATTCACCTGCTCTGAACCACCCCTCTTTCCACTTACTAACACCATGGTAGCACCACGAAAAGACAATCCCATTAAAAAATATATATCCTTGATCTCCAAGGTTAATACCTGGTCTTGTACCACAAAATGTTATCGATCTACATCCCACGTATCGACCAACTTCTATAACATGGATGGCTAAGCTCACATGTTTTGAAAAAAGAAGAATTTTAGTAACCAACACTTTCTCAAAGAATATAGAGTGGGAGGATCATCCATTGTAGCAATATCATTCACTTCATGGTCATGTTGTCTCCACTCCAACATCCCTGCTCACACTTTCCAGAAACACAAAAAATATTTTTAGAACCCATTCACATACAATACTCATAAAAGTCTTTGCAAAAAATGTCAAAAACACACTCGGTTGCTCTAGGAGTTTCTATAATAATTTGACTTCTTTGACCTTCTAGGGACTTCTAGATAACTCATGAGGGTTCTCCAACTTCATAAGGACATACCTCTCTAACCATGAGGAGTTATGTGACGTTCCACATATTACCGTAAATAGCATGACATGTACTATCCATCTAGAATACTTGTACCTACAAATACATTGTTATCCATCCCTTTAAACCTAAAACAAACTTAGGTACCTTACGGATACCTTTGTGCTACCTGAATTCACTACCAGAATTCTCCAAGGATTGACATCAATCTCTAAGGGTTGACATAAATCAACAATATCACTCTCCAAGGGTTGACATCAATGAAAACCAACAAATCAAACCAATTGTTCATCAACCTAAGCCAACTATCCAAAACTATAGTTTGTTCCCATATAGGTCCTTCAATGCATAATTTTATGATCCAAAAGAAGGTAAAATTAGTGGTTTTTCACGTTTAGAGTGTCTGAAAATAACCTAAAGACGACTCCAAGGGTGACTTTCTTGTAAATGTAGTCTCCTAAGTCCGAAAAAGGGTAAAGTAATACGAGGGAGAAATATTCTAGTCATGCTTGACTAGAGTATTCCTTTTTCGTAATTAGTCTCACAAAGTTGAAAAAGAGATAAACTACCACTTGAAAGAAACCCTTTCAAACCATTTAATGAGTGTGAAAGGAAGCAATCTCACTCAACAATCTTTTCATGTTTAGGGAGTCTGAAAAGAGCTTAAAGGAGGTTCCAAATAGTTCATTTTTTCGTATATCTTTTATGAGTTCTAAAAAGAGATAAAATTATAGTCAACAACCTATTCTCATGTATTAACAAGAACAAAAAAGAACAAATATTGAGCTCAGAAACCTATTCTAATATATTTATGAGCATGAGAAAGAACAAATAATAAGCTCGTTCTAGAAAATACTACTACATTATGATGGGAACGATCCCTAAGCGAGGATCACTCCTAGTAGCATGCTTCTCTAGAGGTTTACTGAAAAAAGGAAGAAGTGTGA